>JAPSES010073999.1:0-10750 GCA_029822895.1 Maxillicosta whitleyi
GGCAGAGGAGAAGGTGGTGATGGACAAACTGGCGGGTGGTAAAACCGGGACAAGACAGCGGGGGGGAGAGCTATGGCAAGCAAGAAAGATTATGATAAATGTCATTCTATTATTGCCTGAACAGAATTGAGGACAGAGGAGGGGGGCCAAGACTGAGAGAGAAAGACTGAGTGAGGGGAGAAGCAATGGGCTGGAGGTTAGTAGAGCGGTGAGTGCAGAAGTGTGTCATGAAATACTGTTATACAAATGGCACGCACACACACACACACACACTCGCTTGGGGAAAACTGTGGGCTAAAGATGCTGTCATCACTGCAGACAGCCTGGTCAGCGGTGGTCACACAGGGTTGTGTCGCCTCAGCAGGTAGTTTGTTGTGTTACACAAAAGGGTTCATAATAGCTCGACCACAGGGGCTGCACAACAGATCATATACATAAAAAAAAAAAAAAAAGAATCAGGATAAAATGTTTCAGTTCAGTCGATATTCATAGTTTTTATGGATATACTTTTATTACATACCAGAAGAAGAAAAAGGTTGAATTTAAACTTTATCAAAGCTGCAGTTCTTGGTATTTTTTTAGCGTCACTGGGTGAAAATTCCATAATTACTATCATTTCATCATATTGTTGGATGACACGAGACTGACATCTACTCCTCGTAGGGCTGCACAATGTTAGAAAAAACTGACACCACTATTTTTTTTAACCCTGCAATATATATTGTGATATGAAAAACTACTCAGGAGGATATATTAGATGTGTGGTGCCAACGTAAATGGTCAAACAAATTAGTTGTGTTTCCTCTTGTTGTGGCTACTGGTACAAGACAGTCAACACAGTACATGTATGTGTGTGTGTGTGTGTGTGTGTGTGTGTGTGTGTGTGTGTGTGTGTGTGTTACAGTGCCATCCTTGTTGTAGCTGAAATAATTCCAGATAAATAACATTGGTTTTCTTTTTGGCACAAAGTTTTGTTTTTCGGTGATTTTCTTTTGTTTGTTGCTCATTTTTCAGTGTTGTTACCAGTAACTCCATGTGCAGGGGTGTGGTCTGCTTTGGCAAACTGCTGCACACAGTGTTGAAATTGGATGAGAACATGTCGAGTTCATTTGCCTCCTACATCGCAGGACCTGCAATGTGACTGTAGTGCACATGTACATTCCAATGACAATGCTCAAATGATATATTGTGCAGCTTTAAGTCTTTGCCTGTGTTTCCAGGCTTCAGAGACTCTACCAGCCTGATTTTGGATAATCACCAATGTTTTCCAAAAGATAGGAGGGTTAATTATGGAACAGACAGTTGTAATAACCAATCATTTTTAAGATAGGAGATAAGATGTACCTTTATTAGGAAATTCCATGGGGGTTTTTTGTTAGGTTTTTTGGAAGATTCTGTTCAGATTCTGACATGACATGGACGTGATTCTGCAGCTCTACACCATTTCTTGACAAGGAAGTTTAGAAAAAGGCAGTTTGTTTCTGACAAGGAAGGCACACAAGGAAAGTATGTATTTTAACCCATAAAGACCCAGTGTTACTTTTGCTACAGTTCAATACAATACATTTTTCTCCCTATTTAACCTTTCTTAAGTGATTTAACACAATTTATTATAATATTATCATCTGCATTTTGTTACTTTCCAATAAAAATCAGGGATTTTCACATATTTAATTCACTGATAATGTACATGTTTCTAAAAGTTCAGATTAACCTTAATTTTCACAATATCAGAAGCATATTCATTGATTCATTTTCTGAACTAATTAACCTAGACCATAGAGACCTACTGGTACTTATTTGGCAGTTCCCAAAAGATTTTTTTTTTTTCTGTATTTAACCTTTTTTCAGTGAATTATCACCATTTATTGTAATATTATCCCGTGTGTTTTGGAGTTTTTCAGTGAAAATCTTTTTTTTTTTCTCCTTTATTCAATTCACTTATCATGTAAATTCATTAAAGCTCAGATTAAAATAGAGCGTTATTATATCAGAAACAGACCAAGCTGAAGAAAAAGTGACTTTTTCTGCAAAATATATCATTAACTAAACATAAATAAACCAAGTGTGTCCATCCACTGTCATTTGTCAAACTCTTTGGGTTTCACTATAGTGAATGACTGTTGTAGAAGATGACAGTGTTTCCATTTTAATGACGGAGCCTCTGAACATCCAAATGAGTCATATCTGATGACCATGAAAAGAGAACAAACTGCATTTCACATCAGTTTTTACATGGATTGATGGGATTAGTGGATCAGAAGTTATTAAACATTTTATACTGGTAGATGATTTTGGTCACCAGTGGTTGTTTGGGTCATTATGGGTTAAAATTCTGGCATTTTTCTTCCATTTTGGACTGTTGCAGCAACACAGGTAAATAAAATAAAGCAAAACACTAATCACATTCATGCTCATATGCTGATGCCATTTGTGTTGGAGGCTGTCACAACAGGAACAGCTCATTTACTGATATTGAGGAATGCAATGTCTAAACTAATGGTTGCACAGTGATGGCACTGTAGAGAGACAGAAGAAAATGACTGAACAACTGAGAAAATACAACCTCAGTCTACCACATAGAAACCCGGTTATGGATGGAGGCAACCGAGGGAAATCTTAGGTGAGAAATTGGAGTTGGGTGTTTTTATGAATCTGGTCCCTAAAAACAGGACAGAGGGGCTAAAAATTCCAACCAGATATAGACTAATGTTATGAAGCAAATTTGGAAGCACTTTGGGTTAATTTTTAAAAATTCATATTTACTGAGATAAAAGAGAAAAGAGAGTACATTTTGAGAATCGAACTTATTATACAAGACAGAGTGTTTCATTAAAGTGACTGCTGTTGCAAAATCACTTGTGATTTGTATGTGTTTTATTAAATGGGCAGGTTCCACATATAAAATATGGACACAATGGGTTACATGCAAAACCTTGAATGAGACTGCCGATTCATGACAAACCTGTATGTCTGGATTAAAAAAAAATAGTAGGATCATCAAATTTTTTAACACAGTGTCTTTATTTATAGTGGTATATGAGACCATTTACAGCCATGTTCTCCAGATCAAATGCATTGACACCTAGGTAACTTTTCCTGTCCTAGTTTTGGTCCCAATATTTTATTAAAAATTCATTAATTTTGGGATGGCTCAGAGAAAGAGTATAATATTTTTGCATGTATCTGAGGTCAACATTAGGTACATTCTGGGGAGAAATATGTCTACATTTCTCTTTTATTATTGGGTCTAAAAGGCTGGCAAAGTGCCAGGCACCAAAATGAACCCAGTTTCATAGAAGCATCCAATTATTCACTGTAAATGAATAAATAAATAAATAAAGTAGGACTTCCTAGCATAAACAAGTATATTAATCAGGCTGGGACTGTTTCATTTATAAAAATAAAAAAAAATCAAATCATAATAAAATCTTATATAGATCTTCAGCTGATATTGCTAGGTATTTACATTAATTTCAGGTAAATACAAGGACATTGGACCACTTTTAATCATGTTTAATACATGTTTCCACCTCATATGTTCCACTGTCACACAGAACTATAAATACTGGATTGATATTTGCATTGACGTCATTTGGTTTCAGTCTAGACGCGGTGTACTGTCACCTTCTTTTTTTGCCAGGAGCATCTTGGTTGGTTGGTTTTTCATAGCCACCACCTTCTTACCAGGTTATATAACACCTCTAAACTGTCATGTTGTCTACCACACCTAGATGTCTTACCTACATTTTCCAATGAAGATCATATATGTCACAGCTGTGTGTGACTTTTGAACAGGTTGGCACTCATGTCAAATGTTTGACTGTCTATGATTACCTGTTCCACTGACGGAGCATGCATGGGGTTTATATAAAATGTATTATATAAATAAACCTGCCTTGCCTTATTCACATAACTGAACTTTATTTAATGGTGCTCATATTTGCACATATGTGGATTTGGAAGAAACCATCAACCCTATTGTCTTCGGTCTTTTTACTTCCTGACTTCTGGAAACATTTTAAGTGTTTGTTTGACATTTACTGACAAGACAGAGATTAAAATCTGTGAACACGTCTAAACATTTAAAGAAACATATACGATCTGTGTAAATCTCCGACACTTCTAAGATGAAAGTCAGGCTGAAGAGGCAGCTTTGAGCTTCACTTTAGAGCAGAGTGATAAGGCTAAATAAAAGCATTTCAATCTGACAGCATGCACTGGATTTGATTTATAACAGGGCTAGAATACAGTTAGTATTTGTCTCGCCTCCACACTCACCCTACTGGTATGTTTGCATATAGATATTGGAGAGTGGTGAATAAATATCTTCCCCCCGGAGTCACTGAGGAGGGAAACAGCAGGGGATGTCAGATGTAGAGATTGGAAATTTTGCAGCTTAAATAGACCGCCAAATTGAGCAGCATTTTACAAAAAGTGGGAAGGTTTCAGCTTATGTTGGTCTAATCTTGGCCTAAAGCTGAAGGAGGTTTAAAAAAAAAATCAATGGGAAGTGACACAGAATAAGAAAATGCACAACTTTGCTCTGCAGCTTACTCCTCTCAATCCAAATTAAAAGCTGTCAATCACATGTCATACCCCTACCTCCGTGAAAACACCTATGATAAGCCGAAATGTCACAGGGTAGGATCTTCTAAAACCTGTAAACAAAGCCAAAATATGCCTGAATTACAATATGTAAAATGTTAATTTCTTAAATGTGCCCCATGACACTAAAATGTAGCTCCGATGATAGAAATGGTATTGCAAAATCTGTATGGGTGGAAATTGTCATTTTATATATAGTGTCATTGCTGTGGCTGTTTTATTTAGTAAACAATTGAGACTGTTTTGAGCAGATATCCAAATGTGATTAAAAAGAGGAGGCAGTGTCTGTGATGGCTGACACAGAGATTTAATGCTGCATTTGTGAGAGACTGATAAAACAGATGGAAAGACTGAAAAGCAAGATTGAGAAAGCAGGGAAGAACGAAGTAATGTCCCGATGAGAGCACCCGTGTGTGTGTGTGTGTGTGTGTGTGTGTGTGTGTGTGTGTGTGTGTGTGTGTGTGTGTGTGTGTGTGTGTGTGTGTGTAGGTATGTGCGTCTGGGTGAAAATTTGGATATGGAAGCAATGGAAAAAACACCCAGGGGTTGTAGGTGGACGCCAGGGGATGCCAGCTACTGAGCCAGCACTGGGCTAACACACACACACACACACACACACACACATAAATGCTCTGAAACACTACCACTGTATGGTCTCCTTGAAAAGGAAAAAAAAAAAAACAAAAGTTACATAATATAATCTCCTTATGTAACAAACAGAAGTCACTACACATATAAACACATATGCATATGCACACACATACACACAAACACAATTCCTAAGAAAAATACACATGAGACACAAATGCAGGATACAAGGTCAGAGCCATGTAAAGCAGATGTATGCACATAAACACTCACACATGCACACAGGGAGCAAAAAACAGGGACATTAAAAATAAACAACTGCTCTGCTATATGCAGCTGCAGCACACTCTAAATATTGACTTTACCCATATTCATTCATTTACGTAATTTACACAATACGCAACAGGCCAGCGCACACAAGCAAACACACACACACATTGTGTGACCTCGTAAGTTTAGCGTCAGCCCACCGGATGTCTTGTGTGTGTGCATGTTTGTGTTTGTTTCATACAGTGATGTGGGAATATTGTTTACTTCGCCTAATTCCCACACAGAAAATATAGAAGTAAATTAATGACTTAAGTACTTGACTGTAATACAACCAAATTGAAACAATCACATTGAACATCAAAAGACAGATTTAGAAGTAAGTGTGGAGTGGAAATCCAAGGAGGGAGTGTGTTCCATTAGGTTTTGGCTACGCATGTTGTTTTGCAAACTAGTAGTGGTTTATACAAGTCAAATGAATAAATAAAAGAAGAATATTTATGATAAGGAAACCCAAGATCCCACTGTTTCTCATAGCTCACCTGCATTGCCCTTGTTCCATCAGTTTAGTCGAAGACAGTGGTCAATGTCTCCTATTATGAAGCACAGGTTAAGAGCCTCATCATCCAGACAGTCCACATCCTTCAACTGTTTTCTCTTATAAAAGGAAAACAAGCTTCCATTGGTAGCATCTGCAGCTCATTTATTTCCTTCAGTAAGTCTGGCACTGTGTTCATGTTAGCCAATTTATTGTTGTGATTCGAAGGTTTTTGTCAGTGTCTCAGCGGTCTGTACTAACCAACACAGCGCCAAGGAAGAAAAGATAGTTGCTCCTCAGAAATAGCCAAAATTAACCATGGCATTTGAAAAAAATAAGCTGCTTTGAGGTATTTTCATAAACTACAGAGACTACATTGTACTAATTTCATCTCAGGAACATGACAAACAAGAACGGCCTCATTTTTGGTTTATAAGGAAAATGTTACTGACTTTAATGTTTCAGTTTATTACAAAAACTAAAACTAGTTACAGATACCCTAACCCTCCGGAACTGAAAAGTGGAGCAAATGTTAAACTGTCAAAATCTGCATTTTCTTGAGATACTGCTGGGGGCTAGTTCCACAAGGAAGTCAGTCCCCGTAGACTCCACTATTAAAATGTCCAATATTACAGCTGAAATAAACATGTATGCCTGGGACAAAGTTCAATCTCCCCTCGTGACAACTATGACAACTGTATAGGATGATAAGATTATATTAAGCCTAAAATGTATGGAGAAGCAAGCGAGTGACCGCTGTGAATGACATGTGAGTACGTCTATGTGGACTTTGATTGACAGGTAGTTATACCTCAGCTGTGCATTCGGACATTTGGAGCTCTTGTTTATTGAATAAAACATATTTTCTCCCTAACAGGTAGTAATGCTGTGGTATTGTTTGGTGAATTGCACTAAAAAGACCATCAGAGGATTTGGTCATAAAATTTACTGGAACTGAATCACAACAACCAACATAATTTATCTGCATTAGGTGATGTTAGCATTAACTCGTACTGTTATACATTCCATTAGCTGGCCTGACAATTAACTCTGCCAGCCATTATTACTGTGTTCAGTTATTATCAAACACAGCTGTATGTATTTACATTTATTAAGTATCTGAAATGACTTCATGGCGCTTGTTATTGCATTATTGTTTTCAGTTCTGGTTTCAAGCTTCTTTCTCTTACAGTTATACCATGGTTTTTTGATTGATTTTTAGGCTTCAAAAGTACAATTCACAAACTGATTGGCCCACTATAAATATTCCAAAAAAAATTCTAGTTAATTTCAATTCTATAAGACCCTTTTATTTCTTTTTTATAATAGAAGACAATGCTTTTATTGTCATTATACAGATGTACAACAAAATCGATAAGACATCTCTCTTGTGGTGAGTACAAGTATGGGAGGAAAAATAAAGAAAAGAAAAAATGTAATACATATAAAGTAAGAAAAACATATAATGAAACACCAACACTTCTCCTGAATATATGAATTGCTGGCCTTAACCATGAACTTATCTTTTCAGACCTGGCTGTGACACAGTGTGGTGAACAAATGTCCTTTTATTGACCTGTACTCAGTCGTGTACATTACAGGTCTGTGAGGTGGCGAAATGTTACATTAACTCCACCAGCATGCAGACTTTTTTTTTATATACAACCCAATAACATATAACAAACAGGAGTGACCACACATACCTGCAACTGCTCCATCTCAAAGCTACATTTTAGGCTATGGCGCAGCTGTTTTCAGGGTACAGCAATATGGACATGGTTTAACAGGCAGTTATATCCTTCAGGATATAGCAGAGACCAAATCAGTAATAAAAAATTCCAAATCACTGATAATTTTCCTCCATAACATCCGGGCCCTTCAAGCCTAAAAAAATAAATAAATAAAATATTCAAACTAAAATTCCACTGAATAACTAAAAGTAAACAGAACCCAATTACTATCACATCATATATAAAGGCAAAACAATTTAAACTCTGAGACAAATTACTCCAACTTCCTGCTCTTGCATTCCACGAGGCTATTACATCTGATAAACACACATTAAGTCAACACAAACATGAGGCCGAACAACAAAACACACATAGATTGAGGAGGCACTTGAAAAAACACAACATTAGTCTAAGAAGGAAACCACTTTTCACCGTGTCCTACATTCTGTGTAACCCATTCCTTCATCTAAGTTATTTGTCACTGCAACGACCTCCTATCAGACTAAAACTCATTAGTGGTACATTTTTGCCTCATATACACACACACACCGCAACATGCAACACACTTTCCTTTTTCATACTGGTACATGCTTCTGCTCTTTGTCAAAACCACACACACAAACATGTACACACTCTCAGATAATGCTATATATAGCCCATAATGTTCCATCTCCCTTAACACAGCCTGGTCTCAGAGGGAATGCTTCTGTATATGTCGTCCATTATTCTCCCTGCCACCGACACGCCGAATGTTCTGAATTTGTGTTTATCATTTGCATAAAGGAGTTTGTACACACACTGATTTTTAGACGGACACTACATAATATACAGATTTAATGTCACAGCAGTCGGCCAGTGTTAAAGACATCTATCAGTGTGTGCAAGGTAGAGGCTAGGTGGAGTTATTATTAAGGAGAAAATAAATCTCCAGGAAATGGATTGAAGTCGATGTAATTTTCCCTAAAGTAATAGAAACATGAACGTCACCATGGAGACCACATGTGTCTTCTGATGAGGTTTCGAAGACATGGTCACTTATGTTTAGCTACTTCTCTGTATGGACTGTAACCTGTCTGTCAACAGCACATATTTTCATGAAATATAGAAGCTGTGGCCAGGGTAGTGAAAGATAAGACCATTAAATGTTGGAGCAGATCCATAGAGAGAAGAGGAGGCTGGAATTATTTTTACTCGCTTAACATGGGAGAGTCCCAAAGCCCCAGAGGCATGAAAACCCACCTTTTCTGGTGTTCCTCATCAAACCTGACTTTGAAAAAAGTTGCTCTTAGCAGCAAAACACCAGTAAGTTTTAGACTCAGTTTGAAGTGTGCTATCCACTACAAATATTAATATTCATTCATTCATTTTCTGAACTAATTAACCTAGACCATAGAGACCTAGTGGTACTTATGTGGCAGTTCCCAAAAGATTTTTTTTTTCTGTATTTAACCTTTTTTCAGTGAATTATCACCATTTATTGTAATATTACCCCATGTGTTTTGGAGTTTTTCAGTGAAAATCTTTTTTTTCTCCTTTATATAATTCACTTATCATGTAAATTCATCAAAACTCAGATTAAAATAGAATATTATATCAGAAACAGACCAAGCTGAAGAAAAAGTGACTTTTTATGTCAAATATATCATTAACTGAACATAATTTAAGTGTCTCCATCCACTGTCATTTATCAAACTCCAAGGGTTTTACTGGTGAATCAATGTTGTAGAAGATGATAGTGTTTCCATAGTAACTATGGAGCCTCTGAATGTCCAAATGGGTGATATCTGATGATCATGAAAAAACGACAAACTGTATTTTACACCTATTATTTACATGTGTTGATAGGATTAGTGGATGAACTGGTATTAAACATTTAAGATGACTCGATAGTTTTGGTTGCTAGTGGATGTTTGGGGCTTTAGAGGTTAATCCTCATGTGGGTCAGGGGGTGCTAGAGCGTATCCTGGATACCAACAGGTAAAGATAGGTTACATCCTGGGCACGTCCCCAGTTCACCAGAGAGCTGACATACACAGACAACCAACCAATTACAACCACATTTACACCTACAGGGGATTTAACACCACTTAACCTTTTATAGTGCATGTCTTTGGATGGAGGGAGGAAGTCACGGGTGGGGATTTCACCTCTTCATGTACAACTTAGTTAAAACAAGAAAATAAAGTAATTACTATTTGGCACTTACGGGCAAATTAGAAGTAAAGGCCTTTAGATGCCAAGGGCGTTTATTTCAAACTACTTCTTTTTTTTTTTTAATTTGAGGAGAACTTCCACATTCATGTTTTGTGAGAAAGAGCAATCAATGATGCACCGGGGTCTGTTGTTTCCTAGCCATGTTGTTTTAAATGAAACAGCAAAAGATAACAAGTAGATTCACTTTACTATTAATTAGAGTGTGTTTTTACGTAGAAGCTGGACATAAACCCAGAGGAATACAGGATTCTGGATCTGACAGACAGGCTGCAGACGAGGCTCCAGGTGAGGCTGAATCCATCGTTGGGTCCATTTCTGTTTGGATTTCTATCTTCTATTGAACAAGTGTTGCAACTGTCACAAGCTTGCATCACCCCCAGTGTCTAAAGTTTTGATACAAAAGTTTCTTCTGTAATGAATTCATACATGTTGTTAATTACCTCCGCCGAGGAGGTTATGTTTTTGCCGGCGTTTGTTTGTTTGTCTGTTTGTCTGTGTGCAACATAACTCAAAAGGTTATGGACGGATTTTGATGAAATTTTCAGGATTTGTTGGAAATGGCACAAGAAATGAAGAAATGATTAACTTTTGGGGGTGATCTGGAAGAAGTCCTGGATTCTGGATCACTTTGTAATTTTCATTAACATTGGAGTCAATGGGGCCAAAAATGTTGTTTCTCAGTATCTCGGTTAAGTATTGACCAAACCTAATGAAATTTTCAAGATATGTTCACTCTGAGACAAGGAATAGATGATTAAATTTTGGAGGTGATCCGGATCACTGTCTGGATCCAGGAATTTTTTAA
>JAPSES010074000.1:0-10750 GCA_029822895.1 Maxillicosta whitleyi
TACAAAAAAAAAAAAAAAAAAAAAGCCATATAATCAACTTGCTGAAATACACACAGGTGTCATAGGCTATAGACCGTTTGTTTATTAAAAACAACTGACTTTCAGTACAAACATAAAGCAGAGGCCCAGTAAAAATATAGTAGTAATATTTTATGTTTTTTTTACTCAAAAATTATGCAGAATTACGCTAATAATAATATTAACACCATTCATCACCACATACAGAACAGTAATAGAGATATCTCTCAAGCCTATGCAGGTTGTTTTCACCATTGCTAATAGCTCTAGTTTGACATTTAAGTTGTAGGATATTTTATATTTGTTATTTTTTTGTATCTCATATTGGATGGCGGATGGCGTACCCCAGCGTACCACACCCACTACACCCCTGGTCTTAAAGCTCGAACAGAGGAAAATAAAATATATGCAAATGAAGGAATTGTGTGAAATTACAAAATTGATCAGTTGCAGCTGCAAACCAGTCCTGCAGAAGGTTTTTCCTTACATTCACTGTTGAACGGTATGAAGTCAGACATCACAGACGTTGAATGTACCATTACTAATGTTTCCCATTCAGACAGTTGGAGCTTTCATGCAGCGCAGTGATGAGTCTTACATCATGCAGAGGATGTGGTTTTGGCAGAGTGCTGCTGTGGTCAGCTCTATGGACTGATATGATAATGCTGTTGTCCTTGACGACTGATCAACAATGTTTTGTTTATATGCACTTGCGAATACATTTCTTAGTTACATCACTTCTATATTGTAAAGCAAATAAAACAATTATTCTAGTTTTATCCTAAAATGTTAGTATTTCTTTACTAAAATGACAGCTAAATATGACTATCATGGGGTTTTTATGTGGCATGGGTGTCAAAGTTATTTTAGTTCAGGGGCCACATCCAGGCCAAAGTGATCTCAAATGGGCCAGACCAGTACAATGACAGGCATAATAACATTTACATAATAATCCAAATTTTTCACTTTCATGAAAATATGAATAATCTCAACAACCATGTACAACCTGATAATTATTAAGACAAATAAATGCAATTTCAGAATATTATGTCTCATCTTATTATTAACACAAGTTACAGATCACAGTAAATCTATTATTTTGTAAAAGTACCTTTTGTTCTTAAAACATTTCAGGTTCATATTTGTTCAGGCTATTCCCATTTTATTGTAAATGTTAATACATTTTTCATTTTGCGAATTCTTCCTGTGGCCCAGTTTTGGTCATCGGGCCGTATGTTTGACACCTCCGCCATATGGCGACAAAATCCATTTATTGTTTTAGGAGAATTTTTGTAGCTTGTGTCCTATTTTCAGCACTTATGTGGTTATGTGTCTGGGATTTCACACATGTTGATTTACGGGGCAGGCCAGGAAATTTCCCCTCCGTCACAGCCAAGTGTTTGTCAAGGAGACACACACACATTGAAGACACACCTGGAACTGTAGGGGAAGCAGCTTATCGCTAATACTGAGGACTCACACTGAGCTGATTCAGATCAGATCTTAGTTGTATACTTTTATACGGTCTCATAGATCAATACCAGTAGAATACATTATATCTTAATCCACACAGTTCCTAGCATTAGAATTAGCAGTTTGTGATAAAGTTCAATTTATTTGTGTATTGGAACTTTACTTTTTTCCCATTAGTCATTTGATGATGCCTCAGATTTATGTCATATCCCTTTAAATACAATTCATCTAAAGTGGTTCATCATGTTGCAACAACGCTGATGCTTCAGTATTAATAGAACAATAACGTCATATATAATAATATACCAAGTCAGATGGAGCCAATCAATTCTTTTACTTTAGTACTTATTCACTTGCTAATGATTGCTTTTTCCTGCAGGACTTTCATTACTTCACATTAATGAATGAATGAATTAGTAACTTTATTTCAGTTGCATATTTTTACAAAAGAAAAAATATGTTACTATTTTATCACGATCAATAACCGAATCAGGCTTATTTTTGTTCATGTTGTTGCATTATTATTTGTCATTGAAATTACTCCGAAATTAAACCCCATATAAGTAAAGTTAAAGTACATATAAATACAGTTGTGGAAAAAAAATATTAATCAAAAACAATGGTTATGCAATCAAGTACTAACTCCTGTGTGTACCATGTGACTAAAACAGACAGAAAAGAAAGCATGGAATGTTTTTGTCAGTACAATGACATAGATATTAATGTAAAAACTTAAGTAATTTTGGTTTTTATCAAGAAAAAATGCAAAAAGGATAGATATCAGCTCTGAAATTAAACTATTATGAGCTATTATTGTTGTTTTTTCATTAGATTTTTTCCAAACAAATATACCTTTAGTTGGACCAGGCATTAAAATGAACAAGAAATTGACGAAAACAAGGGTGGTGTAATATTTATTTTTCTTTAAGTCAAAATTAAATTCTGTTTTTCATGTATACCACACCTAAATCATTTTACATTCTCATCTGTAAGTCCTTAAGATATACAATTTCAGCTCCTTCCTTGGTTTGACAGAAAAAATATTTATGTTTCATATTGGTTCTTACTTTACACGTGTCAAGGACAAACAACCCGCTGATAGATCTCCCTTTTTTTTTTGTCTAAAAATCCTTGGAATGTAATCAGGATTTTTTTTTTTTTTTAATATAAAATATCTACTAGAATATACTATTCCAGGGTGCAGGATGTAAAGCTTTGATTAGTGGGATCATAATGGCCAGCTTTATTTATTATTTCAATGGTAATTTTAATTGTAAATAACAGGTTTGAGAACTTCTTCTACCACTGGCTGTAACCTAAGACCATGTCAGCCTTGGCGCTCATCACTGCAGCTGTGGACCATGTTAGATATTCCCTCTTTGCTTGTAGGAGGTGTGTTCATGGCAAAGTCAGCCGACTGTGTTGTTTGTTTTGGACCAGAACCTATGTGCATTTTACACAGGAGAACATTCAAGGGGTGTAACCCGGGAGGCCAGCTCACAGTCACATGAGAATATGATGCATTCTTGCTGACAAGGCGCTCAACTTGGCGAATACACGTGTCCAGATACAATACACATGTTGTCATGGATACGGGCGGTGACTGACAGTAGAAACACAGTCCATTCTTGATGCTATTTGTAAGTTGTTCCACTTCCTGTGTGCTCATTTGAGTATATGTTTGTGTGTGTTGGGAGTTGTTGCACAGGACGTTGCGCTGATTTGTTTTGCAGATTTCTCCCCCCTCTGTCATTCTTTCCTTTCTGCTTCTTTCTCTCACACCACCACGTCAAACCGAGCTGGTCTGGCAAGACCTGAAGCTGCCCCCATTTCTCTCTATGTCTTTCTGTTTTTTGTTTGCCTATGTCTGTGTTCTCTAGAGCATGTCAGAGATAATATACGATAATTCGGCTTGTAGTAATGTTCTGCAGCAGTGGTGGAATGTAATCTGTAACATTTGATCTAACTTTGTACAACTTCTTCTTCCATTTGTCTGACAGCTTTAGTGCTGTTTCAGATGAGATTTTGTTCTTTTCTCCAGTGACAAACATTCATCTCCATTTGTGTTCAGTGGTAAACTGAAGTATTAAATGTTCCTTCTATGTGTTGAGAATCCACCTCTGTCTTAAACTTGAGAAAAATGATGATGCATGCTGTAGTTTAGACTATTCAATGGTATATAAAGTACTTCATATGAGCTGAATCTTCACTACCTACAACAGGAAAATGCAACATTTACATTAGTGTAGCAGTAATATGAATCCAAATCTTATATAATATGTTAAAACACTAACCGGGACTACTAAGAATAATGGATTAGAATTTTTTTATTGCTTTTTCTAGGCACCCATTATTCATTCACTCTCACATTCCCCCTCTGGTGGTGGTAAACTACATTTGTAGCCACAGCTGCCCTGGAGCAGGCTGACGGAGGTGTGGCTGCCAATTCACATCTAAACCACCACCATCTGCATTCATACACTAGTGTGAGTGGCACTGAAGTCTTGCCCAAGGACACAGCAGACTGACTAGGACAGAGTGGGATTCGAACCTCCAACCCTTCAGTTATTGGACGACCTGCGATCTTCTTCCTAAGCCACAGTCACCCCATGAAACTGCTACTTTTCACTACACTTATATCAGTACTTTTACTCATAAGTCAATACAAAGTCATGTGAATCTAAATTCTTCTTCAACTTTTCATTATTTTACTGATAAACGACGAACCTCCCTCCATTCTGCCTGATTTGGTCTCAGCCCTGTTTCCTTTTAATTGCATTTCATCTGTCTTTTCGCTTTCTCCCCACAAGCACAATACAAGGGTGGAGCTGTAAGTGTTGACCTCAGTATTGTTGCATCCTGCAGACAGTGTCTAAGCCGGCGCTTATCCCCAACAACAGCCCTGGGGCCAGAGGCGGTAATGACCATAATGATGATGAACGGTGCAGTAAAATGCTGATGGATACTGAAGGATTTCTGCTCCCGTGAGTGAAAATACCAAAAAAGATCCTTTTTCCTCAGATTTTCCTTACAGTTTTACCCTATACCCATAGCCACATGCATTCCTGTCAAGACTACCCCCCTGAAGAAAACAGAGGAGAACACTGTAGATGTGTGTCTTTCCTGACCTTTTCTCTACTAAGGGCAGGAAGTTCACTAGAGGTCAATAGTCAGGCCTGTTCTGGAATAACAAGAGAAGATATTTTTCACTCCTGCTCCTTGCCTTCCTTAAATGTCATTACCCAGTGATTACCACTGATGAGTTTCCCTGATCTAATAATAGTCACTAATATTATTTTCTAATCTAATGAGCCGAAGGATAATGCTCTAACATGTGTGGATAACATCGCTCCCTCTCTGCTTCTTATCAGAACAAACACCCATAGCTGGGAGTTCCTTAGAACCTCACTTTTTCAGAGAGAGAGTGAGAAAAAGAGAGAAAAATAAGATCACTAACAAGTCTAATTAGCGCAGCCACAGTTTGGTTTTGGTCATTCCTGTGCGTCTGGGCCTTGATGGGCCTAATTACCTCAACAGTCAGGAAATGCCTCCCTGAATGAGCAGTGTTTCCTTCTCTGCCAAGTGACACAGTCTGAGCAAAGCTTTGTGTTTTGAACTCCCAGATGCCACTTAAATAACTAACAAACAGAAGCTGGACCTGCAGCCTTTATCAGGAAACGTGCTGCACAGAAATTGGATGTTATATTTGAGTAAACGTACCAGTAATTACATTGTTACAAGTAAATATGGTGCGTTCAGAACCTCGCTAGAGTAAAAGTCACAAGTAATTAGCATCAAAATATACATAATACACAGAATGACCTTGATAATGCATTATAATATTAATGTGTTTATATTTAATGATACAACCAATAATGCCATGGCTCATTTTATACTGTATACAGATTGATAGGTTAATTTATAATAGTGTATCATGATTTATTAATAATATACAGTAAATTTGTACAAAAAACTTGCCTCCAGAATACTACGGAATGAAAGTATCAGAAAATTCTGTGTTTCTGGCCATATGAAGGGTTACGACACCACAAGAAAGCCTTTTAAAATGTATTTCTAGGTATGAAAAAATATGTAAATAAAATTAGTTTCATGCAACAGCTGTTTTTCACATGTACCTGTTATTTTTATGTTGTCTGGTTTGGCTTAATGCAGCTTAATACATTTCTTAATACATTTCTGTCTTATTCATCATTAAAATGTCATCTAAACCACAAACCTGTGAATCAGACAAAATGACATGAGGAAGATAGTAAGTGCAATGCTCAGATGGAAAATCTTTTGCTTCTATCAATATCTGCTTTCGTTTGTGAGCTCTTTTTCCTATCGGGGATCTGTGACTTCCCCTTTCCAGTTGACTTACAACTTTCTCAGTTAAACTCCGCAGTATAATTCACTGTCCATGACAGCTGTGTTCAGTTGGGCTGCATGCAGAACCTTATTTAGTCCACTTTCTCTCTGTATTTGCACTGTGAGGGAGGACGGGGATGACATAAGGATAAAGATCTTAGTTTTTATTTTTAATTTGACTGTCAAAATTTAGCAGCTTAAAGTTACAGCAAAAGTGATTTATAAATAGCATTAAATCTTAGGTCATGCTTCAAAATACACAGATTGATTTACTGACTTGACTTAATTACAGGTTAGTGCACTTTCAATAAGCTCATCCAAGCCTAATTTATTGTCTAAAAAAAAAAAGACAAACTCAAAAGATTACAAATCAGGACAAGAATGGGCAGAATAGTCGACGAAAAAGTAAGTAGTCTTAACTATCTCCTCACAACAAAGGACTTTAAATGCTTCTGGCTGTTGATAAAGGTAGCTCTTGCTAATCTTAAACCTTGTACTGTGCAGTCATTATGCAGGGTGATTTCACTGATACCCTGCAGGTCGGACTGAAGATGAGGTTCAGTCGTCTGGGATGAAATGGGAGACTTTGCCCTGAGGTGGCAGTTCAAGCAGTTACTCTCCAGATAAATGTTAAGTGTTGACGCAAGTGCTCCGAGGCAATTGCTCAACTTTCTCCAATAGTTACCGCCGTCAAGCAACACAGTCTAACAAACAGGTTGTGAAATGTAAAAGAAGAGGTCAGCAGAAGAAAAGTCTCACTAATCTTTACTTTTTGCTTGTATTATTATAAGTAGAAAAGAAAACAGTGGTTTACAGCAAAGAAAACTGGTGCTGTCTTCCTGGTTTACAGAAACAGTTTGTTGAGGGTGATGTCAATTATTTCACTCTGTCTCTCTGGTTTTTTTGGTTGTACTTATGCGTACATTGCTAATTAATTCCAAAAAGATCAATACTGGAATGTGCTATTCTCATGAAATTATATCGTGTTCCATACTTGAAACTATTATAACTGAAATATGTGTAAAAAAAATAAATAAATAAATAAATAAACTTATTAGACCACCCTTGTTTTCTTAAATTTTTTGTTCATTTTAATGCCTGGTACAACTAAAGGTATGTTTGTTTGACCAAATACAGTGATAATAAAAACACAAAAACAGCTCATAAGAGTTTATTTCAGAACTGATATCTATCTATTTTCCATTGTTTTCTTGATAATAACCAAAATCACTTAACCCTATAACACCAAATGTATCATATTTGATACGTGAGTTTTGAAGCTCTCTAAATGATCAGTGTGATATTTTTTTTCTTGAAAAACCTGATGTTTACAATTAGATACATTCAATACATAGATAATCCACCAGGGGGGAAGAATTCATTCACCAGAGGCCTTTCCAGTGACACTACGAGATTGACATTAATGAAGAAGGAGGAGGAATTTTGCCAATTTTTGAAAAGGAATTACCAATTTCTTAGACATGTTTGTTTTATACTATGTTCTTGTTTGCTAACAGATAATAATATCAGAGCATTGAGACCTGGTGTATCAAATACGATACAAAATTGAAACTCATCCATGGAAACTGATATTTTAAAAAAAAATGTTTTGGTTGTTCAGAAGGACCAATAAAGGCTCAAATTTCAAAGAACTAGAATTTTCTGTCAATGATTTGATGGTTCAGGCTTTACACAGTTAAGTTGTTACATCAATATTTATGTCATTGTACTGCCAAAAACAGTGCTTTTATGCATTCCATGTTTTCTGTTCTCTCTATTTTAGTCACATGATACACACAGGAGTTACTACTTGATTGCATAACCATCATTTCTGATGACTTTTGATGGTCTAATAGTTTTTTCCCATGACTGTATATAACAAGATAAAAGAAGCTGAACCATCTGTTTATAAAAAAAAAAAAAAAAAAAAAAAACAATTTCATTTTGAACAATGATGAAGAAAATATACACAATGAGGGTGAGAGTCTTGAATTTTTTGTCAATACATTAGATAAGTTCACATAGAAGGAAACAGCATGTGGACTTGCAGTTGTCCTCCATCCTCCTAAATGTATATTAAAAGCTTTTATGAACACTTCCAGTGTGTGCATTAAACCCATCAACAGGCTTTCTGTTGTCGATAGCAGGTGAGATAAGGTGAGGTTTTTCCACCACAGGGTCCAGTTCCAATTATAAACCAGGTCACATGTAAACTTAGTCTTAATGACAGGGTGCTGCTGCCTTTAAGCTCAACTCTGACCCACCTTTTTAACCCGTCCACAGGGCAGGGAGTGCAGAGGAAGGGGAGAGTCAATCGACGGGGGTTAATCGGAGCTGTAATGAGGGGAAAACCATCTTTCTTCAACATGCCACAGGTCATGTTTGAGTTTGAAGTGTAGACAGGTAGATAGAAAAAGGCTCAAAAGCAATAACTGATGACAGGTTCAGTTGTGAAAAGGAGGAACTATAGGAGGAAGGTGGAGAAGAAGAGCTCAGCGGGGTGGAGAAGATAAAAGCAGGAGGAAGCATTAAAGACGTCAGCATCTGTTCGTACTTAATTATTAACAATGGCCTTTGTCTACAGACTCTGTATTGATTAAGATCCACACAGTATATATTTAACCTTTACAAACTGTTCATTTCTTAAACATTCATAGTTTTGTTCTGGTCAAATTTAACCCAGACCAAGAAAAGTAAAAAACAAAAAAAAAAAAAAAAAAATAAAATTGCACAAAAATGTTTAAATTACAGACTTGCCCTTTGAAGAAGAAAAAAAAAAGATACTAACCAGAGCAAATATAAAGAGTGTCTAATTTTACTAATATTCTATCTGTTCCTAAACGGTTTGTGTATTTGTAGATCCACTGTGATCTGAAAGCTGTGATCCCACATGTATAAATTATAAAGTAAAGCTTAATATGATTAAAATTGCACTTGTGTTTTAAAAGAATGATCAGGTTGTTATTTGTTCATGTTATGTTCAAGTACAGTCCATGGATTTACACATTTTCAATACTTCAGTACTACTTATTTGCCTTTTTTTCCCACTCAAAAACAGAGAGAGCACTTTGGAGTTGACATTATTTATAAGTTCATATTCTATTATTTATATTATTTTACCGGTCTGGTCCACTTAAAATGAGCTAAAATGAGTTTGACACTTCTGATCTACTATAATGCATCATATTCTATAATAATCCTGTTTTCACTTCTATGACAGGTGTATTTCACACTTAATCAAATAGGGTTTTTAAAGAGTTTTTCATGTTAAAATGGAGGAGACCAGACAAATCTAGTGGAGCAGATAGTATAGAATTAACAAGTATGACATTGCATAACATGGAAATAGTGCAGTAAAGCACATCCGCTGAGTTCAGGAGTAGTCCTTTGTGTTTCTGGTTAAATGTTAACATGATGCTAAATCTACACACATCAACATGGGAGGGAAATCCTTGTCGGCCTCTCCCACTCTGTGCTTCCTTCGGTCTTTCCCACTCGCCGCTGCCTTCGCTTCGTGTTTAATCCGACTGTTGGCAACTCTGCAAAAGATAAGTGTGCACCACAGAGAGTTCTATTGAGACAAGAAGGAGTTCACTGTGGCTGCATTGGAGGCCATTTAGGCATTAAGAGAAAACAAACTGCATCAGTGGATATGTTTCAGTGAGACAAACTGTTATGGAGAGTGGACAGCTTATTAATAAACTCGGAGATGGACTACTTAAAGCTTAAGTCCCATGTGACAGAAAGGAAGTAAGTGCAGAAAGTGAAGAACAAACTGAAAAAAGGGAAGAACAAACAAATAAATCAAAATAAAGACTAAAGCTTTCAAATGAACTGTCATGTACAGAGCCATGTATGTATGGAATTCCACAGAAACATCACACAAGTAGATTAAAACTTTATGTTTTGAATAAACTGGTATAGGTGTAGATTATTGATTTAATTAGTATTATTTTCACCCTTGTAGACTTTTTTTTTGTTGCTAAAATTAATTTATTTTTGATCATTTAATGTGCTATACTATGTTGCAAATAAACATTAATTTTAGCTGACATTTAGTCCTAGAATGTGTATTATTATGGACAGAGGCAGAAAAGCCAGGTTCAGATTACTGCACAAAGTGAGAATTTGATTTTTCTTGGTCAGGATATGCAGTCAGTCCAGTTTGTATTTACAAGGATGATAATTAATACTGAACAAACAATAACTAAACTGAAACTGAATCTGAAACCGACAAAGACCGCAGAACCACGGTGCTTCAGCTTCAGCTTCAGTTTGTCATGTCTTTTATATATTGGGATTGCCTCTGTCAACTCACCATATATTTATTAGTAGTAAGTTTTATTTAATTTTTAGTAATTATTACAGATTTCAGGAGTCCCTACATGTGATCCTGACCCTGTGGTTGAAAAACACTGGAATAATGTAAATTACAACAGAAACTAACCTCTTTTATTTTTTTATGTAAGTTGTCAGAGGTGATAGAAAAACATTGCACAACCTTAAGACCTCCAATAACTCAATAGGGGCGTTGTTTTTCTGTGACTGGGATCAGATTTGAGTATTTTTTGTGGGGTTTGGATGTAAACAGGTGTGAAAATCCAGTCCTTTCACACCCCACTGATGCCTACGACAGAGCATTAGGGCCATTCATGAAGGAGAAGATATTTTTTGATATGACGAGATTAAGTCAGCATGTGGACATTAAACTTGAAATTCCGAGAATAAAGTTGAAATTGGATGTCGACTTTAATGTTGATGGGTCGACTTTGAACTCGACATGTCAACATTAAACTCGAAATTCCGAGAATAAAATTTAAATTCAATGACATCAACTTTATTCTCGACATTTCCAAGTTTAATATCGACATGTCGAGTTTAAAGTCGACCC
>JAPSES010074001.1:0-10749 GCA_029822895.1 Maxillicosta whitleyi
AAAAGAAAACATGGAATGTCTAAAAGCACTGTTTTTCACAGTACAATGACATAGATATTGATGTAAGAACTGAAATGATTTTGGTTTTTACCAAGAAAACATGTTAAGTGGATAGATATCAGCTCTGAAATTAAACTATTATGAGATATTTTTGTTGTTGTTATTATTATTATAATTATTATTATTATATTTGTCTAAATAAATGTGCCTTTAGTTGGACCAGGCATTAAAATGAACAAGAAATTGATGAAAATAAGAATGGTCTACATCTAATGTATTTTTTTTTCTGTGACTGTATTTTGTAAAATATTTCAGGTTATTCATATTTTATTGTGAGAATACTAATTGTACATATTTTCATAATGCAATTTGACACCCCTCCCTTCTGTGTGGAGTTTACATGTTGTGTGGGTACTCTGGCTCCTCCCACCATCCAAACACATGCACCGATAGGTTAATTGGTTAATCTAAATTGCCCATAGGTGTGAATGTGAGAGTGATTGTATGTCTCTATATGTGATGAACTGGTCCAGGTTGTACCCCGCCTTCACCCTTAAGTACCTGGGATAGGGTCCATGTGACCCCTGTGACCCTAGTGAGGATAAAACAGGTTCAGAAGATGAATGAATTTGACACCCTTGAGTTTTAAAATATTTTCAGTGTTTAATGGACTCCCATTTTGTGAAATCCTGTGGGTCAGATTGTAATTGGCCCAGTTTTGGCCCCCTGGCCTTATCTTTGACATCCCTGTCTTAGGTCATTACACTACGTAGCCAACACAGACGAGAGCAAATGTTCGAGAAAAAAAACAAAACAATCAGTTGTTACTTTCAGATTATTCTCTAATTCAGGTGCCTCTGTGTTTTATTTTTTTTATTGAGTAGATGATGCATTTCTCTGGATGTGCTGTAGTAAACAAGTGCAGCTGACACTCTTGCTGCTAGGTTATCTTGAAATAAATCTAATGTCAGAGTGCTATTTTAGGTTATGAACTCTTACTGAGTGTTCCTCCACAAAAATCTGTCAGTGTCCAGAGCCAAATGCTCTGCAGGCCAGCTGTCTGCTCTCCATTACAACCATCTCCTCTTATGGAAAAGAAGCTCCTTTTATTCAATTAATAACATGAAAACAGTAATTGTGTGTTTGTTTCTTTTAAATGTCCATTTCTTATATTTTTTTTACACACTTTAAAGTTTGATGTTAAAATTACCTCACATTTCCCTTTTTAATTATTTTCCCACCAACAGAGCACTGCTTATTGTATTAATATGTGACTAATATCAAATATCTAATGCCATTCCACTCTGATCATTTGTACCATTACTTTGATTTGTTGCTGATAAATGTATGAATAAAGTTGATTGTATTCACTTGTGCCCTGTTAGTTTTTTTTTGTTTTGTTTTGTTTTTTTCAGTCCACCCTCTGTATTCTTTTAAAGCTGCCTCTTGTGCCAGCCTTTTAGGAATTGCAGCATGTGAGACATAATTCTTTTAGGGGGAGGAAAATAGCAGGGGAAGAAAAGCTGGCACTGTTTTTCAGAAACCTGGTACAGCTCTAGGGAAGAGCAACATGTTGCGCACTTCTGACTTCTGAGGCTTGAACATTTTCATTGTACTTTCACATGCATTTTACCTGGAGATTTATCAATTTTTCTTTAACTTATGATTTTAAAGCTGTGCACGGAAGATATTAATCCTGAGCTACGACTAAAGAACAGAACAAGGCGTGAAGATCCGGCCCTAGAGTTCAACACTGCTGGCACTTTGAAGCTTTATTGATTCTGGAAACATGTTAGGGTTTTTCACAGTGTGGGTCTGTTTTGGTGCATTATCCTCGTCCCCCCTTTTGCTGGCTGTAGGGGCATATGAATGCACAGAGACGGAGGCGGTGGTGAGGCCGATCCCCAACACAGTAATACAACGGACAGACTGTTTAATGGAGTGCACTGGGATGACATATATCAACAAAATGCAACTGCAGGACCAGAGGAATATACGCTTTCAAGACTCTACAGAAGGTAAGGCAATGGTTTTCTGTTGCTTTTCTAAGAATAACTCAAGATTCAAGAATGTTTATTGTCATTATGTGCACGTAACAAACTTTTTTAGGGGCAGCTCTCAGCTAAACTAAAAAAAAACCCCACATAAAAACACTCAAGAATAGCTATATCAAGGCTACATACATTATATACAGGCAAGAAATGTAAAATACAGTATGTACAGTTCAGTGCAGTAGCAGTATGTGCTCTTAGAATGCAACTGAGTGCAATATTGAGTGTAGATAAGTTCATAAATATAGTAGAGTTGTTAAAATGGGGAGCTGAGCTAAACTTACTGGTGTAATACACAGATAAGGCAAAAATACAATGGCCTTCATTTTGTTTTGTATTGACATCAAAAGTAACAGATAAGAATGCATTCATATTTACCTCAGATATGTGTTTGAAAGTGTGTTTACATCGTTACTGTATGACTGCATCACATTCACATTAGGGAAAGCAGGTTTATTTCTATAACACATTTCATGTACAGGACAATTCAAAGTGTTTTTTTAGTGAGTCAGAATCGGAAAAGTCTTTAATGCCAAGTAAGTTTTATGTACAAGGAATGTGTTTTTTGTTTTGTTTTGTTTTGTTTTGTTTTGTTTTTTGGTGCTTAAAACATAAAACATTAAAACCAATACAGTAGGGAAACAATGAAAAGTACAGACATAGAATAGAATAGAATAGAATACCTTTATTGTCATTATATATATCTACAATTAAATTAACAGTTACACAGACATGAGATAACAAAACAAAAAAACCCAAACAAACAAACAAAAAAACAAATAGATGAAACAGATAAAAACTTTAAGGTTAAAAGAAACTGATCCAGATCTGAACTTCTGAATAAGAATGTTACTTGGTGACTTGACTAATCTAACACACAGATTAGGGGGGAATAGAATGGACTCGATTGGTTTTATATTGACATCAGTGTGGACATAGACTCGTCCGCAGGTCGCCTGTGAGCCCATAGTAATTTAAAGAACAACAAATAATTCCAAAAGTATCAATGCCTTGGCCCAAAATACTTTAGTACTCCAAAAATCCAAGGCTAGGTCTCTGCAGTGTTTCAGTAATAAATCAGACACACACACACACACACAGAGGTCATGTTTTTAATGTAGATACTGACAATTTGAAGCAGGTATTTCCAGTGAATCCAATTTCGTTGTGTCAATCTCTCTCTGCAGGAGACCTTGGGGAATACTGCTGGTCTACTGACATAAAATGCAACGTGGGAGAAAGATTTGAACATGCTCTTGTGGTGGTGCCTGTGGATATGTCTGCAGCAGGAATACTGGAAGTCAAATCCACCACCCCGACTATCACCACACTGCATCAGCATAGACTCCCCTCCACCATCGCAGATAACTGCGGCCTCCGTTATGATGTCACCCAGCATTTCAGCTCGGGGAGCTCAGGGACGTCTTTCTGTGTACAGGTTGTCAGTCACCAGGACTCTCTTGGGGACGACGTTCTGAAATGTCCCCCTTATCTTGCCAGTTTCTGGCAGAGGAGCCCAAACCAGTCCAACCAAGAAAGCGGTGGATAGAAAATGTCAGCATGACTGAGCCTGATAAAACTTCCAGTGAAGCAGATTTAACAGAAGTTGTCAACATACAACTGTATCAACATGTCCAGACTATACTTGTAAAAAAAAAAAGAGAGAGAGAGAAAAGAAAGAAAGCAAGAAAAGCAGAGCAAGTTTATTTCTATAGTTTGCTTAAAATAAAATATAAAAATGCTTACAGTTTATCTAAAGTACAGACACTCATATAATATAAGTAAATGTGAGTCAAACACTTAATTAATAATCCAAAATGAAAATAGGAAATAAGAAAGAGGAGACCACAAGTTTTATGGTTCATTCACTGTGAAATGAAGAGAGCGATGTTGAACCTGGGTTTAACCATGTCTGCTCCAGTTGCAGGAAACAGGACTGCTCAACGCTGCTTCACCACCTTTAGTTTGGATTCTATTATAATCATAAATAAAATAAATACTTTTACACACTCCTACACAAACATAGTATTTTAATTATAATCATATACAACCATATTATTATTATTATCATTATCATTATCATTATCATTATCATTATCATTATCATTATCATTATTATTATTATTATTATTATTATTATTATTACATATTGCTCTTGCATAATGCTTTTTTAAAATTAAAGTTCATATTAATTATTCATAAGGTGGAATTGCCTGCATAAATAATTTCTCATATAGTTGCATAATTTATAATCTTACACAAGATATGAAACAAATGAAATAACAACAAAGAAAGTGCATTTCAGCTAATGTACAGATGACGAGTTGCAGCACTTTTTTTTTTTTTAGATATTTTGTACAGACTTATTAAATACATACTTAACTACAGGACCAAATGCATATATTATATTGACAAACAAAATATTTCCATCCTGTTGTTTAATTCTGCTGTCAAATCAAACAGGATATAAAGCTAAATGTTGTCAGAGCAGTAAATAATCAAATACAACTATGTTGCTTACAATAACGTCACTGTCATATTCAGTCGCTACTCTTGAAGTGAGTTTTCCTGACATATTTTTCTAATGTTCTGTGTTTTTTACTTGGTGCAGGTTGTTTTTATTTAGTTTGCTTGTAGTCACAGATGTAGTGCATTGTTGGGTTTTTGTCTGTGATTCTGCTCCACCAGATCTGTCACAGATTACAGAAAAACAGATGAGAAGACATGCATAGGATCCATCGCACTAGATATTTCCAACATGTGCATTTATCCCTCTTAGTGGAAAAAAGCAAATCAAAAACCTAAACATGAATTAGGTGAAGATTTTTCATTCTCTAATCAATTGGATCAATATTTTAGTCAGTTATGGTTAAAATATGTTCAGTATTCCTGAACTCATATGTGTGGTATGTTTTGGATGTGCAGTAAGTGTTAAACACGACCAGAAATATAGGGGTTTATAGAATTAAATAAAATCGTCTTGTAAGAGGTAAAAGAAGACAGAGAAAACCCTGTGGATGTGTGGATGAATGTGAAAAGGATCTAATATCTGAAAACAATACAGCACGTGTTAAAGCCTTTTATAGTTTATCCTCTACTGCACAGGTGTCAAACATGCGGCCCAGGGGCCAAATCCGGTCCACGTAAGGGTCCAATCCAGCTAAAACTGAATTTGACACCCCTGCTCTACTGATCTGTTCATCTGGAGCCTCAAGTCTGTTTTCTTTTACACAGATTATTGTCATTCCACCATAAACAGAGAGAGACCTAGAGCGGTGCAAAAATGAATGTGGGAAATACTGGAAATGAAGTGTTTTATGATCAAAAATATGAAAGTATGAGTGCCAGGCTGTCCCTCCTAATCCTCCTCTTTAACCCTTTATTGTGTGTCACTATTTTTGCCCGTCCTAGAATTCAGCTGAGACCTTCAGGTGAAACTGAACTGATGCAGATGCTTCCGTGCAAACAGTAGAGCTGCACTATTGCCACCCAGGCTTTCTCTGGATCAGGTCTAAAAATGCTGAGCAGACTTTGGACAGGACACAAAGACTGATTCAGCTCTAACAGTGAATGTGATGAGGGCTCTGTTATCATCTTTGGGGGGGCATTTTTGCTTTTATGGTTCTGACCCACTTGTCCCCTTAGAGCATTGGTTCTCAATCTATCAATCAATCAACCAACAAATAAACCAATCAATTAATCTTTATTTATATTGCACTTTTCATACAGTAGATGTAGCACAAAGTGCAGTAAAATGAAAAACACCACGCACACGTACATGCAATCACAGCACACACACACACAGAGAGAGAGACAGAGAGAGAGAGAGAGAGAGAGAGAGAGAGTAATGGACATGCAGAAGCATACTTAAAAGGACTTAAAAGGACTGACTGAGCACAAGACGACCAGGAGGTGAAAAAGGAGGCACTGTCACAAGGAGCCATCCGCACTAGGGGGGCAGCCACCGACTCTGGCAACCCGGCGCCACCAACAGAATGCCGCCTCCTGACCAGTGAGAGAGGGCCACAACTGCCACCACAGTACGGCAGCAGGGACCCTCACCCACCTGGGAGGAGCAGACCTCAGTGAAGGAAGGTGCTACGGTGGCTGGAGTCTACAGCCGCCCCCCGGTTTGGAGGGCCCCCCCTGATGAAACACTGGAGAATATTAAAAGATAAATAAACTAGATAAATAAAAATAAAGTAACAGTAAAATGATAGAAAACAAAAGCAAAAATTAAAAGAATACAAGCATAAGATGTGCATATAAATAAAAATGATTTGACTATATAAAAGTTCAAGGATAAAACAGAAACACTGGTAAAAAGTCAAAATAAGAAACAATGAACAATGGGCGTGAAAGGCCATTAGTTAAAAGCCAAATTAAAAAGGTGGGGCTTGAGCCTAGATTTAAAAATGTCTACATTCTCTGTGGCCCTGAGGTTCTCCGGCAGGCTGTTCCACAGGCGAGGAGTGTAATGTTGAAAAACTGCCTCACCATGAGTTTTTGTGGAAGCTCTTTTGGAACAATTAAAAGGCCAGTGCCACAGAACCTGAGGGTCTGCGAGGGTTCATACAATAAAAGCAAATATAAAAGATAAGAAGGAGCAAGACCATGGAGACATTTAAAAATTATTAAAAGGACCTTAAAATCAATCCTGAAACACACAGGGAGCCAATGCAGTGATTCTAAAACTGGTGTTATGTGAGCCCGCCTTCTGGTCTTTGTCAGCACTCAAGCGGCTGAGTTCTGAAGAAGTTGAAGTTGTGAAATTCTGTCTTTTGGAAGACCAGAAAGCAGGGCATTACAGTAATCAATTCTACTAGAATTAAAAGCATGCATCAGCATCTCTGTGTTGGTTCGAGAGAGAACTGGACGGACTCTGGCTATACTGTATTCTTAAAAAGATAAAAACCTGTTTTAACAGTAGATTTAATGTGTGGAATAAAAGTGAGCTCAGATAACAAAGATAACGCCCAGATTTTTAACTTGTTCAGATGAGTTAAAAGAAAATTCTTTTAGTTTTAGTAAATATTTCTCTCTCGTGGCCTCAGGACCAATGACTAAAACTTCAGTTTTGCCCTGATTGAGCTGCAGGAAGCTTTCTGCCATCCAGGTTTTAACATCTAAGATACAGTTAAAAAGGGCATTGATTGGCCAAGTTTCATCATCAGGAGACATGGCAACATACAGCTGTGTGTCATCAGCATAGCTGTGAAAGATGCCATGTCTTCTGATGACATCCCCAAGTGGTAGCATATATAAGTTAAAAAGTATGGGGCCTAAGATTGAGCCCTGGGGAACATCACATCCAATTTCATGGATCGTCGAAGAGCAAGTATCCAGACTTACCAGAAATTTCCTATCCATGAGGTAGGATGGAAACAAATTAAAAACAGTACCAGAGAGGCCCACTAGGTGCCTCAGCCTATTTAAAAGAATTAAGTGATCTACTGTATCAAAAGCTGCGCTCAGGTCCAGTAGCACCAGGACTTTGATTTTGTGTGAGTCCAAGTTGCATCTGAGATCACTGACGATCTCTATAAGAGCTGCCTCTGTACTGTGATTAATCCTAAAACCAGATTGTTATTTCTCTAAAATTGTATTTTTATTTTAAAAAAATCATTCAATTGATTAAAAACGACTTTCTCTAAAATTTTGCTTAAGAAAGGCAAGATGGATATTGGTCTATAGTTGTTAAAATTGCCAGGGTCCAAATTGCTCTTCTTCAGAAGACTCAGTGCTGTTTTAAAGGCAGTGGTGAGAACTGCGGATGCATCTGTGCTCAGCCATGTTTCAGTTAAAAATAGACAATCAATTTTCTCAATGTTCTTTTCTCAGGCTCCCCCCTTTGGAGGATGAAAAATCTCCAGATTTCTCACACAACCCCAACAACATTGTAACACTAGTGCAATTCTAATTTTTATAGACAAAACTTCAATACTGTAACAAAACTTTTTGCTTTTCCTTGAATGATTTGGCTTGGCTTTTGTTTGAATAATACAAATAAACTGAACTAAACTGCGCCCTGAGACACAATTCTTCCAAATAAAAATAAGAAATACACAATTATTTTACAAATATGTTAATTTTGGTAACAAAGTTGAACATTTTAACAATATCAGTGGCTGCAGTGAGCCTGTTTAAATGCACATCTGAGAAGTGCAAACTGTGCAAAAACAGAAACGTTGCACATTTTTCTTTTCCAGTCCAGTTCTTGTCCGTTCTCCAAACCTAAACTCTTTGTCCAATCTGGTGACAGATCACCATGGCAGTAGATTTGTTTGTTGTACATCCATAAAATGAATCCAGAGTGCTCCAACCACTCCAATCAATCAAATCAATCAATCAATCAAATTGTATTTACATAGCCCCAAATCATAACAAAAGTTATTTTTCATATTGAGTTCAAACCAGACTTTCAAGACAGTTATCAGAATCAAACAGAATCAAAAAGAATCAAACTGAATCAAACTGAATCGAACAGAACCGAATCGAACCGAATTGAACAAAATCCAACAGAATTCTCTAGGAACAAACACTTGTGACTGGTGACAGTGAAAAGGTAAAACTTCCTTCCTCTTCCTCTTCCTCTTCCCCTTCCTCTCCCTCAACACTAAAACATTAGTTCCACCTGCCACATGTTCTAACCTGGAGAAGAAGAAAAAAAAAACATCTACTCCTCTTCTTGAGGGCCACAGTTTGAGAAACACTGCCTTAAAGGGAACGGCGTTCAATACAAACCAATGTAAAGTCATCCTGACTGACCACTTAAATGATAAAATACATGTAGTATGTTACAGACACACAGTACTACTACACAGTATTTTACACTAATGTCTGACAGTATGTTCCATCCCATCATCTAACCAGTGGATATATTTTCTCTGAATGGTGAAGATCTTCTAGTAACATGTTTCAACCCATTATCTTACTATAGCACTTTATGTCACCTTTTCCCTTTAATTTGCCACCCATATGTGTACTTTATGTTTTCTGACTGCACAGCTGGATTTATGCAAAGTAATGTAAAAGGTGAAGTTGTCATCTAATGAAGTATGTATATTTGATATGTCAGTGTTCTGCAGTGTGTATCACAATATTAAAACTTTCTATAACAGTCCCATGTTTAATGAATTTGCATATTTGCGTCACATTTTATTGCAAATCAGAATATCACCATGAACTTGTATGAATGTGTCATTTTATTTCATTGACTTATTTTATTGGTTTCATTTGATTTAATTTGATTTCATTACTGTCACGACAGAGTCATAATAAAAATTTAAAAAAATAAATTAAAAAAATAAATAAATAAATAAATTTAACCCATAAAGACCCAGTACTACTTTTGTGTCAGTTTCCGGATGATTTTTTTCCTCTATATTTAATCTTTCTCAAGAGATTAATATTGTCCTCTGCATTTTGTGTTTTGAAGTGAAAAATCTGCTATTTTCCTGTATTATATGTAGGTGTTCATTAAAGCTCAAACTGAAGTTGAGGCTTTTTATATAAAAACAGAGAAAACTACAGAAACAAAGAACTTTTTCAGCAAAAATATATCATTAACTGACAATAACCAAGTGTGTCCATCCACTGTCATTGATCCAACTCCATGGGTTTTTCTGGTGAATCAGTGTTATAGAAGATGACAGTGTTTCCATGGTAACTACGGAACCTCTGAACAGCCAAATGGTGACCTGATGACCATGACAAGGTGAAAAAACTGTATTTTACACCAATTATTTACATGTATTTATACGATTAGTGGATCAGAGATTATTAAACATTTTAGATCAGTAGATGGTTATGGTCGTCAGTGGCTGTTTGGGTCTTTATGGGTTAATGTAAATCTGCATGTAATGCAAGTGGACACGGTGGGTTACACACGAAACCTGGAATGACATTCATGAAAAACCTGCATGTCTGGATTATAAAAACCACTATGATCATCATATTTAACAGTGTCTTTTATAGTCCATATAAGACCATTTACAGCCATGTTTCAAATGCACTGACATCTGGGTAGCTTCTCCTGTCCCAATTTTGGTCTTATTTTTGGCCCCAATATTTTATTTAAAGTTTTTTAATTTGGGGATGACTCAGAGCAAGAGCAGAATTTTATTTATTTTTTATTTATTTATTTTTGCATTCATCTAAGGTCATTATTAGGTACATCCTGGTGGGAAATGTGTAAGTTTCTCTTTTATTATTGGGTCAAAAAAGTGCCAGATACCAAAATGAACCCAGTTTCATTGAAGCATCCATATACAGAAACACAATGAAAATAAAAGCAAGGCCAGCAAAAGACAGAAATACTGCAATAGTTAAAACCATAGAGATAGAAAATAAAAGTATTTAAATGACTTTTACATTTAAATGACCTTTAAATAAACTGTACAAATGCAACTTAGAATTCAATTCTTTCAATTGAATTTGCACTATTAATAAACTGCACACATTAGGTGATTTTGCGTGGATTCTGTAGCCCCTCCATTTCACATGACTCACACTGTGTGAACGGATGTTGACTGATAGGTATTAAGACAGTTATATGAAAATGTAGCATCTGTAAGTCATTGTCTTGAACTAGAAAAGCACTCAGAGAGTGCAGACCTCCACCAAGCAGCACAGTTCCCCCATATATTGTGACTGACACCCCACAATATTACTCCCACATTTGTTTTTTTTGTTTTTT
>JAPSES010074002.1:0-10748 GCA_029822895.1 Maxillicosta whitleyi
CCCCACCCCCAAACCGTTCTACGTGCTATCGCAGGAGGTGCTGAAAGACCCCGGCAGTGGTTAATAGTCTCTTCATATTTTGCTTTCAGCCCCAATCGACTCCAGTCATCTCTCCGCTGCCGCTGCTCTGCCAGGGGAAACATCCAAAATAGGTCATAAAGCAGCCATCTTGGCCGTGTTACGAATTCTCCTCGTAATTGTTTGTGTCATCATGTAGATTTTTCAATAGACACCGCTTCCCTCCTCTTCAGAGTGCTTACCCTCAGCTCCACATTTTCCAAACAAATATTCAGAGCCGAGTGGAAACCGCCGCAGAGCGCGCTCGGTCCGCCTCGGCCCCCGCGAGTCGTGTTTATGGTACGAGGCCTTTTGAAGGAGTAGATCCACCTCTGGCGTGCAGCGACGCCGACACGCAACGCTAATTAAACCAATCAGACACAACGGTTCCTCCTCGGTCTGGAAAATGTGGGTAATCTGGGTCAAACTGGGTTTCTGGCAGAGTCCTGGTGTCTCATGGGGCAAGAAACCTTGGCGGGTGACCTCTGCGAGCGACACGGGTCGTATAAGATCCAGAAAGAACCATGAGAAAACGGACAGTATACATTCATTTCAAAGTCACGCCTTATTGAACCTCACCTTTTGATCGTGTTTGTCCAGATTTTCTACGATTCTTTTACATTCTTCTGAGTTATTACGTCTAATGTGTTCTATTTTTATACTTATTATTATTTTTATACTTGCTACTGTTGTACTACAAATTCCCACTTTGAGATCAATCAAAGAAAGTGATAAAAAATCTGTTGTTTCTACCACTGGACACAGCTCTAAATAAAAAAAAAGATCATGAAAGGGCAGGAAAAAAAAACCTCCATTTTCTTTTATTACTTGTAATTTGTCAAATAAATGTTGATAATTAAAATTAAGTACAGATCGTTGTTGTCACGTCCGTCACAGAACAATGAAAATCAGTTTAGCGGCAAAATACTGAATAAGAAAAATAACATGAAATAAAAATATCACAGAGTATTAAGAAAAAGCAGGACTGTGCAAAAGCTTCAGAATAAAATATTAATACATAGGGACGGAAATCGATTTCTGATTCGATTCTTATTGATTTGATTCCTTATCAATTCTCATTGTTTGAGGGAATAAAAGAATATAAACGGGTATGTTTGCATTACCGGTCTTTTATAGTTACATCTCTGTACAGAAAATATAACATATACATTGTAGGGTTGGGGGGGGTCGTACAGTACCAGTGAAACTACAGACACTTTACTAATTCCTCTATTGTCTCAGTTCTACTCCGTGGAACCGGTTCCACTCAGTCCATCTCCCGTTGTTGTGCATCTCATTTCCTTTCCTCTGCCTTCAGAAACTTGTATTTGAGGGGACATGATGTTTGGCTCCCGCACCAGAACCAGAACCAGAACTGGGCCCGGATGACGTCCTGCTGCTAAGTATGGAGTCAAATGAATCCCATGTGGACAAATGTTAAAGCAGATTGGAGGGAATCCACCCTTTGGAAGAAATGGAAGCTTTGACAGTGGTCCAAGTGGACCTGGTGTCATGTGTTTGGACCGGTTCTGCTTCAAACACATGGACCTGGTGTCATCTGTTTAGCCTGGTTCTGCCTCAAACACGTGGACCTGGTGTCATCTGTTTGGACCGGTTCTGCTTCAAACACGTGGACCTGGTGTCATCTGTTTAGCCTGATTCTGCTTCAAACACATGGACCTGGTGTCATCTGTTTGGACCGGTTCTGCCTCAAACACACGGACCTTGTGTCGTCTGTTTAGCCCGGTTCTGCCTCAAACACCTGGTGTCGTCTGTTTAGCCCAGTTCTGCCTCAAACACGTGGACCTGGTGTCATCTGTTTAGACCGGTTCTGCCTCAAACACATGGACCTGGTGTCATCAGTTTGGACCGGTTCTGCCTCAAACACATAGACCTGGTGTCATCTGTTTAGACCGGTTCTGCCTCAAACACATGGACCTGGTGTCGTCTGTTTAGCCCGGTTCTGCCTCAAACACGTAGACCTGGTGTCATCTGTTTAGACCGGTTCTGCCTCAAACACGTAGACCTGGTGTCATCAGTTTGGACCGGTTCTGCCTCAAACACGTGGACCTGGTGTCATCTGTTTAGCCCGGTTCTGCCTCAAACACATGGACCTGGTGTCATCTATTTAGCCCGGTTCTGCCTCAAACACCTGGTGTTGTCTATTTAGCCCGGTTCTGCCTCAAACATGTGGACCTGGTGTCATCTGTTTGGACCGGTTCTGCCTCAAACACGTGGACCTGGTGTCATCTGAACTACAGCTCCCATGAGGCTTTGCAGCAGATCTAGATAACACTGTCCATTTACTATATTGTCCATGATTACTGCAACCAAAAAATATAATCATAATTATCAAAAAAATGGATAAAAATAACAATAACAAGGGAAAATGTGTTGAATTTTATATGTTTTACAAGTGTCTGTTACGAGCGATAAACTAAAGTCACCTGCTCATTATTGTCATTTTTCATAATAACTAAGTCAAGAAATTAATGTTCATCTCAAACGGGATCATTCCAGCAAAAATTGAGTGGATTTCTACAACCTGTTTCAGTTCCTTCTTAATTTCCTGTGTTTTATAACTAGTTATGTCACAACATTTGCACATATAAGGTCCAGACTTTTAACAAATATTTCTCCCAATACGACATTATTGTTTATCAGCAGCAGCGGTTCTAGTAAAAACTGAAAATATGTCCGAACTTTGAGCTGATGACTTAAAATGTTCAGTTGTTGGTTGAACAGGACAGAGCAGCACAGCCAATAACCTGGAGGGGGCGGGGCCTGAAGTGTCTCCTGTGCATTTAAAGGGCCAGCGCTCCAAACCACCTTTGTGATGTCATTAGTCATAAATGTGTTTGTAGATGGACCAGTTTATGGAGAACACAGAGAACATTTACAGTTTATGAAGAACACAGATAACATGTATTTACATTTTATTGTTATATATTGGTCACAGGTTGGAGGCAGTGATCGTGTGTGTGCAGATGCAAACACCACTGTGCACCACTCTAAAATCTGGACATACTGAGTACCTCCACCTCTGACAGGCAGGTCACATTGAAATGACAACCCCTTGAGCCTTTGCATTAACATTTTCCTGATCTAAATAACTTTAATCCTAGATACATTTGGGTGTTTTTCGATAAAATTGGTCCTAAAAACATGGAGCTAAAATTCAGATGTAGACAAATGTTATGAAGCAGCTTTGAAAGAACTTTGGGTCTGTTTGAAAAATAAATATTTACTGAGATAAAAGAGAAAGTGTTTTTCAGATAAAACTATTTTTTTTTTTAAATTATTTTACATAATTTTTTATACACCACAGTCAGAAGGACATGAAAATTACAAAGTACTATTGTTTTGAATGTCTTTTTATTCTCTCTCAGGCACATTTTGTGAATTGAACTAATTATTCAAGGCAGTGTTTCACAAAAATGACTGCTGTTGCAAAATCGCTCATGACTTATTTGTGTTTTAATGTTCAGGTTCTGCATGTAACACCAGTGGACACGATGGGTTCCACACCAAACCTGGAATGAGACTGAGATTGATGCCAAACCCACATGTGTGGATTAAAAACCAGTCGGAGCCAAACATTTAACACAGTGTGTTTATTTAGAGTCTATAGAAGGACATTTAACACAGTGTGTTTATTTAGAGTCTTTAGAAGGACATTTAACACAGTGTGTTTATTTAGAGTCTATAGAAGGACATTTAACACAGTGTGTTTATTTAGAGTCTTTAGAAGGACATTTAACACAGTGTGTTTATTTAGAGTCTATAATAGGACATTTACACACATGTTTACACATCTAATGTACTGATACCTAAGGAGATTTAATGTCCATATTTGGGGCCTATTTATGGACCCAACATGTGATTATAAATTAATTAATTATGGGATGGATCAGAGCATTTCCCTGAGGTCATCATTAGTTTCATCCGGGAGTGAATATATTTATATTTACCTTTTATTATTGGGTCTAAACAGATGGAAAAGTGTCAGATACTAAAATAAACCAGTTTCATACAAGCATCCATTTATAATCTGTGATCTGTTTATTTGTATTAACTGTTATGTAACTTACAGAAGTGCAAACAAAGGATTTTCAGCATTTTCAGCTTAATTGCATTTTGTAGTAACACGTTGATTTTTGTGTTATTTTTGGTGTTTCTTGGAGCTGCTCATCGGTTCGTGGTAGCAAAATGAAACCTAAACTAAAATAGACCTAGTTTTATAGATTGCATTTTAATACTTAGAGGAATTGGGATCTTTACATTAAGTATTTACATTATAAATGCTGCATTTCATTGAAATAACTGCAAGAAATCAGGCAGGACTAGTGTTAACAGCATCACCTATGTGATGAGGGGGTCTGGGGTCCCTCCAGTGGGGGGAGCTCTTCATTATGACTTAATGGTGTTGTGAATTTCAAAACACCTTATTTGCAAATGAAGACTCAGTGTTAATGAGCCAGTGTCGGCAGCTACTGTGTTTAGTCATGAGAGGTGAGAAGCTTTCTATTCTTTACCTAATACACAAACAAATACTTCTAATAGTAGTGGAACCAATGTCAGAGCTGTCCCACTGACCAATCCACAAAGCTGTGGATCCTCACAGCACCGGCAGGTTCCGAGGTGAATTATCTCTCCTCATTGGACACACTTTTTATTACTCAAAGCATTTGTTGTGTTAATGTCATTTGCAGTAAGATTATTGCCATGCATGGTTGTGTACTGGTGTTCAACCTTTCGTTCATTATGAGCAGCTGTGATAATATGCAATTACAGATAATCATAAGGATGCAGCGTATAACCACAGTTGAATACTCAGTGACTGTTTGTACTGTTGGAGCGTGCAGGAGGACTCGCAGTTTCTGATCCAGTGGAATGGCAGATTTACTAAATGAAGACATGAAACCAAAGTCTGTCTGTAACCTTGATAAATCCTCACTCTTTCCCTGCAGCTGTAACCTCTTCCTGGATCTCTTTGATGTGGAGATAGTTTTGTGGTTGTCATAAATCATTTTAGGTGATACGATTCCTTAAAATATTGCAGTGATATTTTCAGAAATACCATACCGCTGAGCAGTTTGATACGTTTATAAGTTTTGGATCACCATAAACAAATTATAACATTAACCTATAAAGACCCAAACATCCATGTACTGATCTGAAATGTTTAATAACTTCTGATCCACTAATGTTGTGGAAACATGTAAATAATTGGTGTAAAATACAGTTCTTCATCTTTTCATGGTCATCAGATATGACCATATTTAGACGTTCAGAGGCTCTGTAGTTACCATGGAAACACCGTTATCTCCTACAACATTTATTCACCAGTAAAAACCAGTTGGATCAATAACAGTGGATGGAAACACAGTTAATGATGTGTATATATATATATATATAACTAAAAAAAGTCGCTTTTTCTTCAGTTTTCTGTATTTGCTTGAATATTCCTTTACTTTTATCTGAGCTTTTAACATCATCTATATGTCTGTATATCTGATCATATGCGGGCAGCTTTAGGATAAGCTTTAAGTGGGTCCATTGTTACCTGGGGTGAAGAGCGGATCCATAAATTAGTCTCCAAATGATAATTTGTAAATGGTTCACTTTAGCGATGTCCCGACCTGGTATTTTTTTGCGTCTGATCTGACTTTTTTAAGGTTAGTTTTACTGATACTGATCTGATAAAGATACTTTATAGAAGTCAATTTAGATTTTATAACAAACATGAATTTTTGGTATATGGTTAACATCCAAATAAAGTATAACCCAAAGGTTTTAATTATGTTTCATAACAGAAACAACTTTTTTTTTTTAAACAAACCTACACTAAGTCCAATCCACTAGGTGTGCTATATTATACCTCTTATAAAAAAATTTTAAAGTAAGATTTTAAAGATAAAGGTAAAATCGGTTAACTTAAAAATGTAAAAAAAAAAAATCAGTTAAGAACTAAACCATTTATTGTCTGTTTCAGCTTTCATTCTACATACTGCAGCCTTAGAGTTCTCATACTCAGTCTGGTGATACCTTCATAAGCGACAAATCAAATTTGTTGTATTAAAGTGAGATCTGATGCTCCTCCTCCACTTTACACATCTTACGTGCTGCTGCTTGACTTTCGTTGCTTTCCAGAGAACAGTATTCCCACACAGTGGACATGTATGATGTTTTGTTTTTATTTATGGAAGCCATTAAGTGGAACTAAGCTGAAAACTGGATTGGCCCGATCATGTGACTACATCTGATCCAATCTTCTAAAAAATGCCAGATTGGCAGCTGACACCAATCTTTAGATCAGATTGGAACATCTATAGTTCACGCCCCTGCTCTGTATGTAAATAAACGAGCTCCTCCAGAGTGGCAGGCTGGGTTTGTATGTTTGTTTTTTTAGTGAATGTACTTCACCGTGCACACCGGAAACTACCAGCAGCTTTTAAGATGGAGTGTTTTTCTGCCTGTTAGTGTAAGAGTTTGGACAAAAATAAAATACCTATTTGTTTCCTCTAAAAACTGCAATTTTTGATTTTTTTTGTAAAACGACAAAAAAGACAACAGAGGTCAGCATGTCCTTTTCATGTGCAGCCCACAATGCAACAAACGGCCCCCTATTTAAATCTGTGATGGTATCACGGAATCCCTGAAAATTCCTTGCTGGGCCCACAGAAGTGATCCCAGTGTAAGTCAGTGACAGGCGTCAGTCATGCGGGTGCGTGGACAACGCAAGATGAGTGATCCCCATTCAGTTGTATCTGATTTGGGGGGTCCATGCCTGGACATTGGTATCACTTCTGTGGGACCATCGAGGAATTCTGGGCGATTTTGTGATTGTGTGTGACTTTCACAGTAAGGAGGAGGAGCTTACAGTAGACCGGAGGCACACGACCCAGACACTAGAGAGAGGAAATGGATTTGACGAGTACCCTTTTATAAAAATCATCTTCATTAAAAAATCTGATTTTGATTTAAAATGGATTAATCGTGCACCCTAGTAGGAAGTGATGCTGTTTATCAATACAACCTACATTTTGATATGAAAGCTCTGACTGGTCTATTTGTGTTGCTTCTCTTGCATCATATCCAATTCTATATTTCTACAGATTATGCAACCTGCAGATGTAAATGTGCATTTGTGCTGGTTTACACTTAGGCAGCTCTTACAGCTTTGTCAGCCTGTCGTAGTTTTCAGATGCCTTGAAACACTTTTACATTTTAGTTAGTTAGTTAGTGGTTAAGGTTAGTTTTAGTGTGATAATGAAAGTATAAAAGCCAACATGCTGGGGTTTCTGTGTGTGACATATGGTTGAAACACAACTGAGACTTGATCAGTTGAACTGGTGTAACCCTACCCCCCCGGCCCTAACCTCAGGGCTCACCTGTGACCTACCTACAGTGGGTACATTAGCTGAGTGTCCACTTCGTTGGAGCGCTCCAGGAGGCCCGCTGTGTTCAAACTGCACGTAGAAATAAGCGCCTCAGACCAAACTGACAAATATGTGCTCACATAATAGTTTCATGGCCAATTTGAATAATCGATTCGATTTCAATGCATAAGGTTCGGAATCGATTAATCACGATTCAGCTTGATTCCATCCGATCCAATATCAATTCAGTATTAATTGATTGATTCAGATTGAGTTAGTGATACCAAAGTTGAGTTATAACCTGATTATTTTACTACTACAGTCAGGGAACACATCAATACTGGGATCAATATTGATATTATAAAGGAAATAAACCTGACATTTCAGCAGTAAACAGATGAATCTGCTCTGAAACAATGAGCGGGACAGAAACATTACCATGTTTGTACAGTGACTGAGAACGGACTTCTTCATCTTTGTTCTGCCTTTATTTATACCGACTTACCTCGGAGAACCTCCGGACGGCCAATTCCTCCACACTGCGGTTCTAGTTTGGGGCTGGCACGACCTCCTACAAAGGGTTGTCCCCACCCTTCGTCCACATCCCTCCCGCACCAGAACTGAGATTCGGACATCCTGTCTTCCCCGTTCACAAGACACAAGGCTGCGCTTCTGCGTTGGTGGTTTTCGGGTCAGGTACTTATGGTCCTGGTCTGAAGAATTGGTCTCATCCGCTATTAATCGATAACACAAAATTAAAATGATATCTGAGATCAATCAAATAAAGTGTTTTACCCATTTTTAACCCCTATTCATTAAAGTGTCCTGAGTGTGTTCATACATGGCAGTAGAGCCGTCCACATGTGATCACATCACTGAAGGCTGATGTTAACTCTAGGTCTGAACAGGTTCCGCATGTTTCATCCATCGGTTTTAAGTGAGACTTTTGTTTTTTATGACTTACTTAATATCTCTTCAAAAAATATTTCCCCAGATGTTCGGCAGCAGCCAATGATCCAGCAGTACAAGGTATCACAGAATCAAGTCCACGGGAGTCCTGGAACCAACTATCAGCAAACCAACATCACTCCAAGTCCTTCTGGGTAAGCAGCCACCAGTATGATGTCAGAAAGCTTCGACGTTAACCCTTAACGTTTTCCTTCATTTTTGTTTTTCCCAGATGCTTTACGTCTGCGCAGGCGGGGTCAGGCACTCGGTTCATCCCTGAGCAGAACAGCCCGATCCCAAGTCCCTACACACCTCAGAGTCCTGACGACTACCTGCAGTACAATCCTCCCAGTTATTCCCAACACCAACAGACTCAGCAAGGTGAGACTTGAACAGGAAGGTGACGGGGAAGCCACCGGCCTGGTGTGTCATCAAATATGGAAAGGTTTAGAGTGTTTGTTTGGATGTGCTTTTGTCCTCCTGTCGTCTTACACGTCTGTGTTCATTTACAGAGGATAAATGCTCAGTATTCAGGTACTCGTCATTATATTCATAAGTACTGCGTTGACCCGTGGGTGTCCTGACCCTATGGGGCAGAATCCTGGTCCCTCACCACCGATATTTGTTTTGTATTCACTCATGCTGCACCATATTTTTCCACAGATTCTATTTGATACGTGATTCTGGGTATAGCAATGTCATTTTAATGCTATTGTATTCCAAAATTACCAATATCTCTTAAAATATTGGTCCGATCAAATTTTCAGTTTTCACTAGTTGGTTCCTGGACCATAAATATAGAAGTCAGATGAACTGCAGCAGTCAGCTGTGTACGGATTTAGCGTGGACAAATCACAATGTCCTGATTCCAGTTCAGATCAGCTGCTTATTAAGTGCATTTTTGATTAACTTTGTTTTCAACGTTTATTTTATATCAGCCATTTTTCTTCATTTTGTTGAATATTTTGTGTTTGTACAATTTTTGAGCCATCTTGTAAATTTTGCTGATTATGGTGTTTAATATTTGTTATTTCTCATAGTATTATTATTTTTTTTATTTAGAATTATTAATTTTGATTGATTTATTGTGAGTTATTATTCTAATGCCTTATTGTTTGCCTAAATGCCATGTCTTATGAAGTAGATCCAAGGTCGTCTCTGTTTTTTAGGCGTTTTAAGTGTGAATATATTCCTGTTTCTTTTCTCATCTGTGGCAGTCCTTGGGTTGTGGCCCAAATAAGATGCACATTGGACTTTTTCATAATTTTTCACAATTTTCCCGACATTTCACCAAACAGCTGATTAATTGGGGCAGTACTTAAAAATAGTTAAATTGACAATGAAGGTAACTGTTGGATGCTCCAGTATTTGTTAATTTTCCATTATGTGCTATTTGATTATGTGAAAAAAAGAAAGAAAATGCAACACTGAAACTAAATATCAGGTGCAATACAACCCATATAATGTTAAAGCATGTTTTATTTTATTGTTTGTTTTAGTTGCTGGTATGAGAAATACCCACGGCAACAAAGTCTCTGGACAGCTATCGAATAACTCCGATCACAATGTGAGACCAAGCCCCAACGACGACTATATGAAGGTGGATCACAGACTGGGAAATGAGGTAATGTAGAGGAACCGGGCACCTGAACTGGACCTCAGCACCAGACACTGACTGTTAAAAACAATCAGATCAAATGTCTTGTGTTTTGACAGGAGAACGACTCTTCATTGAGGCCTGCGGCTTTTACTGTGAAATCTCCTCAGTCTGCGTGTTCCCCCGCCGGCGGTGAAGATGCTGCAAAAAGTACGTTCTAACCGAAAATATTCTTTTATTGAGGGTACGCACTGAGGTCACAGCATGTCCCCCCAGGTGGAGCTGAGTGGCAGAACATGCCAGTAAACAGCATAGTTAAACAAATGCTGGGGGGCCTGACAGGGGTCCTTCTGTCTTAACCAACCTGGAGTCTGTAGACACTGACATGTGAGCAGAGGATGGTCCACATTTGTATTTAGCCCTTTGGACTTACACCCCCCCCCCCTCACAGACATATGCAGGGTGTGTACGGTGCTCAAAATCTGTTGAAAATGCTTAAATTTCAATGTTGTATTTCCATGGTCTGAAAAGTGCTTGAAGTTTAGTGAAGTGCTCAAAACTGCCTGTAATTATAACTCTGTGATGTGATTTATTTATTTATTTATTTTTAACCCATAAAGACCTTAAAGGGACAGTTGTGTATTTTATTATGTATTAAAGGGTCTGTTGTGTATTTGTACATGAATGTGTATTCCATCCCCTCATCAGTGTAGTACATCCACACTGTCTTACCCCCGACAGTGTCCTGTGAGCCCAGTTCTGGT
>JAPSES010074004.1:0-10748 GCA_029822895.1 Maxillicosta whitleyi
TGGTATGATCAGACCAACTGAACAATCAAATCAATGATACTGATCAGAACTTCTAAAAATAAGGTACCATATTTCCTGGTCCCGCTCACTATGCCTGAGGCCCCCTCTAGTGGCGAGGCCTGGGGCTGCAGGCCCGTCTGCCCCATAGGATAACGCGTCCTTGCCATCAGTGTCACTCCAAATCACTAATTCCAATCAAATCTTCATCCTCGACGTCACTTTGAAACAACTCCGCCCACTCTGGAGGTAGAAGAGGTGTGGCTTCCTCTTCTACGTCGCTTACGTCAGTTACCATCGATTTTGAAATTATCAACACAGGCCTAGAGCGTCTTCCTTCGGTTTATAGTGAAAATAACATGTGAAATGATAGAATAATGTGTTAATAATTTCACACATGTCACTCCAGAGTATAAGCCGCACCTCCGGACAAACCATGAAAAAAACTGAGACTTATATTCTAGAAAATCTGATATAATATAGTGTAGTGGTTTACACTGCTGCCTTGGGTGTGGACGGTTGCCAGTTTGAATCCCAGGTGCATCCTTGAGCAAAGTATTTTACACTATACATGTTTATGCCTTATAAGTCATTTTGTAAAAAAAAAAAAAAACATCAGCCAAATGTAATAACTTTTATGGAAAAACATCCATTTGTCATAATTATTAAACTATAAAAAATAGTTTCCCCCTAACATACTTCTGAGAAGGAACCAATATATTTATTATTCAAATATATGTTTTATAACTGGTATGCAGTGAAAAAAGTATGTATTTATACATGTGTTTGTCAGTGACAGGTTGGACATATTTTGTGATTATTTTCTGTATATATATATATATATATATATGTGTGTGTGTGTGTGTGTGTGTGTGTGTGTATATATATATTTTTTAAGTATTTAAAATGTGAGTGTTTAACCAAAATGCATTTCTACAGCCTACAGTCGACTTAACGCATTAAAGATGAATTTAAGTGGAAAATCTGAAGCTTTTTTTGTTTGTCTCATAGTGAAACTGACTGTCGTTCAAACACTGATGTAAACGTTGCATCATTAATCGTACCCGGGGACTCGTGGACTGAAGGATGAACGGGATATAAGAGCCCGGCCTCTGGTCTGGATAATGAGGGGGGGTCTGTTTGAGTCTAAACGCCACAAACAGGTTGGTATTTTTCATACTTTACATGTTTTTCTGACTGACTTTAGAAGGTGATTGTTGTGTTTGATGATCATTTGAACTGACTTGAACCTGAAATATAAAACAGACTTTCACTGTGTTCGACCGACACAACATAAACATTGTATAATTATAAATGCATTCTGTCATAACCATGATTTCTATGTGTTTTAAAGTAGCTATGGCTTCTGTGTTTTTCTGATTTATTCTTCATGTATTATTGACATTAGAGGTAAAGGATTCTATAGAAACAAAGGCTCACAGAAGAGTTCACTGGGTTTTTAGGAGTGGAATGTTTCTTTTTTTATTGGTCGTAAAAGAGAAGATGGTAAAAGAATGTGCTGTTTGTTTGTTTTGTTCTTGTCTTTTAGTTTATTTATTGCAGCACTGAAGAGTAAATATTTGTAATTTATATTTTGTTGTGTTACGTGTCTTTAAATTAATTTTGTATAAAAAGTTAAAAGTTTAAATTCCTTAAAAGTTGAACTGAAAATAGTTAATAGTTTGTTCTTATATTATAGTTTTAGTTTATTTATTGTAGCACTAAAGAGTAAATATTTGTAATTTATATTTTGTTGTGTTATGCGTCTTTAAATTAGTTTTGCATAAAAAAGTTAAACGTTTTAATTCCTTCAAAGTTGGACTGTAAATAGTTAAAAGTCTGTTCTTCTGTTTTCTAGTTAATTTATTGTAGTGCTTAAGAATAAATATTTGTAATTTATATTTTGTTGTTTTGCTTGACTTTAAATTTGTTTTGTATAAAAAATTTAAAAGTTTAAATTTGTTAAAATTGCAAAGTAGAATGAAAAAATTAAAGGCACATTTATATAATAAACATATATACATAAAAGGTATAATGCTGTTTACATTATTAATTCATTTTGTGCATAATTTTACATTATAATTTTATGTTATTGGTAATATATTGATTAAAGCAACAACAACAAAACAATCTTTAGGTTTGTGTGAACTTTTTTTTTTTTTTACTTTACATTTTTTTTAATTAATTTATTTTTTTACCTGACCTGTGGGAGAACACAGATCTGTTTCAGATGGATTCATGTTCCTTCAATAACTGCTTCACTGCTGTTTCAGGTCTGCTTCATGATCGAGGTGGGGGGGGGGGGAGCTCTGGAGTCCCATTTGTAAGTAGAATCACTTCACTGACTCTGACATGTGTGAGCGACCACCAGACTGATTTGGAAATGATTTTATTTACTGTTTTTTTTTTTCGTAGACTGGTTTCAAGATGTCGACTTCACCGCAGCCTGAGACCAACATCACGTCTGGAAATCAGTACCAGGGAGTTTTGGAGAGAGTGCTGTTCTCCACCGTGGCCTCGTTACCGTGCGTGGTGTTCCTCTTCATTAATGGGACCATGTTGTTCACTCTGACCAATATTCCAGCTTTTTATGAGACGTGCCGTTACATCCTTCTGTATAACCTGCTGTTGGCGGACACGCTGCAGATCGTGGTCAGTCAGTTAATGTACATTCTAGCTAGTGCTCGCTTCAAACTCTCGTACCCTATGTGCGGTTTTCTCGTCATGCTTTCCGGTCTCATAAACGACATCTCTCCGTTAACGCTGGTGGTGATGTCTTTAGAGAGGTATGTGGCGGTGTGCTACCCCCTGAGGCACTCCACTGTCGTCACAGTCAGAAACACCGTGTTTGCCATCACAGTCATTTGGGCCTTCAGTTCATTAAACATCCTCGTCCGAGTGGTTTTGCTGCTAAAGTTTCCGTTCGAAGACTTGCCGAGCCTGAAGATGAACCGGGTTTGTTCTGTCCTGGCCATGCTGCTGGTGCCGGTGACTGATCGTTATGACAAAGCCTACAGTATTTTTCTGTTCACTTCAGCTTTTCTCGCCATAACGTCCTCGTACGTGGGCGTGGCGGTAGCGGCCAGGTCGGCCTCCACAGACAAAACCTCGTCCTCGAAGGCTCGGAAGACCCTGCTGTTGCACCTGGTGCAGCTCGGACTCAGTCTTTTATCGCCCATAAGTCATCCTTTACTCCTCACCATCTTAAACATTGTGGACAGAATCACATTAGTGCGCATCCAGATTTTCTTTTACATGTGTTTCGTCATCCTTCCTAAATGTCTCAGTGCGCTCATCTACGGCCTCAGGGACCAGACCATCAGAGTCTTCTTCACCTACCATCTGTGCTGTCGACTCATTTCCAAACCCAAAGTTGATCCTAAATGAATTTATGTTTTACAAACCGAGTTGCTTTGTAAAAGTATCGTTTATGAGAATTATAGCAGTGATGTGTCAGTCGTGAACGGAATCGCTTTGAGAGCAAACGACTCTTTGAAGTGAACGACGGGAGCCGGCTCCGGATTGGGGGAGCCGCTTTTTTTCTCTCTTTTTTCACACACAGCAACAGCAGCACACGAACAGGTCGAGAGAGAGAGAGAGAGAGAGAGAAAGGAGCAACATGGACGGACAAGGACATTCCTAATCTGTATTGGTTAAAAGTTTTTACTTTCAGTTTATTTATTGTAGCACTAAAGAGTAAATATATTTAATTTATATTTTGTTGCGTTGTGTGTTTTTAAGGGATTCTGTGGCTTTAAATTTGTTTTGTATAAAGTTAAAAGTTTAAATTTGTTAAAAGTGCACTGTAGAATGGAAAAAAGGCATATTTATATAATAAACATATATAAATAAAAAAGTATGATGCCGTTTATATAATACATTCATTTTGTGCATAATTTTATATTATAATGTTATATTATTGATAATATATTGATTAAAGCAACAACAACAACAAAAAAATCTGAAGAGCCATTTGGGAGCTGAAAGAACCGGTTCTCTAAAAAGAACCAGAATTTCCATCACTAAAACGTAAGTCTGTTTTGAGAATTTATAACATAACAACACTTTGACTATAGTTTCTTTTATTTACTTGATGTTAATATAATGTTCATCAATAAATTAAATATCATTGTTTTCAGCCCAACTGAATTCCTTTTTTAGGAACAAGGCCTTTACATGTTTGTTTGTTTGTTTATTTATTATACTGAGATGTGATGAATGTAAATAGGATGGAAACTGACCTAAAAATAGATTCATAAATAAAATACCACTGTTTCTGTCTGCGTGTAAAAGTTGTCTGTCCAAGTCGAGCTGAGGCCTTCAAACCTCAAAACACTGATGATGTTCATGAAACGTTTAGTTCTAACATGTGAAAAGCAGATATTTGGCACATATTTATACACCTGTAAAAACTCAGTTCAGTTCAGGGGCCAAATTCGGCAGTTCCAGTTTTTAAGGGATTCTGTGTTGCTTGACTTTAAATTAGTTTGGAATTGTGAGTATTTAAAAGTTATTGGAACATTTGGTGGGCCGCATGTTTGACACGCCTGGTTTAGGGGGTGTTTTACTGCCGTCAGACTCGGTCAAATATGGTGCAAGACACTTTTTACAACACATGTATAGTTTAAGAATGTTGTGTGTTAAGATATTTGTGTAAATGTAGTTAATCTAAAAGGCAAGGCAGGTTTAATCATAACACATTTTTTGTACTAGACTATTAAGTGTTTTATATAAAACATAACAGAAGGGAATTAACAGCAAGCAGAAGCATGATAAAACAATAAGATGCAAATTAAAAGTAGAAACAGATAAAGCCTGAAGCTTTAAACTGTGCAGATCTAAACTTTCTATTCAAATGAAGTTTTAAACAAATTGAAGTTTAATCTGAGGTTTTCTGTGGAATCTTTTTAGACATTCTATATTTAATATGAAATCTGATGTTTACTAAGTTAGAGGCATTAATATTTAAGTAAACTTTATTACTGCATATATTGAAGTAAATTAACACTTGTATAAAGGAGTTAGTTCTTTCTCAGTGTGTGTGGCTCTTAAAAGAGCCGTTTGGTTCTAGGTCAGTCGGTCCGGTCCACATTTACTTGGCCTTGCCGGCCTTCTCGGTCTTCTTGGGCAGCAGAACCGCCTGGATGTTGGGCAGAACTCCTCCCTGGGCGATAGTGACCCCTCCCAACAGTTTGTTGAGCTCCTCGTCGTTGCGCACAGCCAGCTGCAGGTGCCGGGGGATGATACGGGTCTTCTTGTTGTCTCTGGCGGCGTTTCCTGCCAGCTCCAGGATCTCAGCGGTCAGATACTCCAGCACGGCCGCCAGGTACACGGGGGCTCCGGCTCCGACACGCTGGGCATAGTTCCCTTTACGCAGCAGCCTGTGGACACGGCCCACGGGGAACTGGAGCCCGGCACGGGAGGAGCGGCTCTTGGCCTTAGCTCTGGCCTTTCCGCCGGTTTTACCACGTCCACTCATGATTAAAGTTTGTTTCCAAGTCGAGGCTCGAACACAAGTGTCCACAGCTCATCCGACTCCGCTTTATATGCTGTAGCTGCTGCTGCGCGCGCGACACTGTGTCTCCACCAATCAGAGAAGAGGCTGCGGACCCGCAGAGGGCCGTCCCCTCAGATTTGTGGCGGGTAGTTTGAAAGAAGGTTCCTCCAATCAGGAGCTGCTATTGAGTCTGGGGGTCGGTACCGACGGTCACGGTGAGTGTGTGACCAATCAGCGGCCGCAGATCTGAGCATGCGTCACCGTTTGTCCTCAGACGTACAGCTTAAAAACAGCGCGTGCCTGCTTTAGATTCTACATTTGTTGTGAATCAACGAAAGCAGAACCATGGCTAGAACCAAGCAGACCGCCCGTAAATCCACCGGAGGCAAAGCCCCCCGGAAGCAGCTGGCCACCAAGGCTGCCCGTAAGAGCGCCCCGGCCACCGGCGGCGTCAAGAAGCCCCACCGTTACAGGCCCGGTACCGTTGCTCTGCGTGAAATCCGCCGGTACCAGAAATCTACCGAGCTGCTGATCCGTAAACTGCCCTTCCAGCGTCTGGTCCGAGAAATCGCCCAGGATTTCAAGACCGACCTGCGCTTCCAGAGCTCCGCCGTCATGGCTCTGCAGGAGGCCAGCGAGGCTTACCTGGTGGGTCTGTTCGAGGACACCAACCTGTGCGCCATCCACGCCAAGAGGGTGACCATCATGCCCAAAGACATCCAGCTGGCCAGACGCATCCGCGGGGAGAGGGCATAAACAGCCCCCCCCCCAGGAGGAACCAAAGGCTCTTTTAAGAGCCCCCACATGCACACATAAGAGCGGCTTGTTTAGTTCTGCATTTATATTGAGTTCACAAACATAAACAGAACTTTCATGCATTGTAAAGGAATTAAATGATCCATATGTAAAGTTAATCTGCTAATCTAAACTCTTAACATCTTAAACTGTTAATTTGATCAGTGCAGAACATTTCATTTATAATTTATTCAAAGGAAAATGAACCCAGACAGAAAATATCAAAATGGCATCAGGTAACAAAGGTGGTAAAAACAAATGCACCCTGGACACGGTTCATGAAAGTTTCAGTTACTTTGTATTATTCCTTTATGACGTTGTTACATTGTTTAATCCACTGGTGTCAAACGTGAGGCCTGTGGGCCAAAAGCGGCCCACTGAAGGGTCGGGTCCGGTCCATGGATGAATTTGTGAAATGAAAAAATTACAGACGTGGAGAATCAAAGATGTTAAAATATTTCAGGTCAGTTCAATCTAAAGTGGGTCAGACCAGTGAAATACTATTATAGTAACCCATAAACAATTAATAATTTTAATTTTCAAAAAGTAAAATTACACAAATTAATGTATTAAGACTAGTACGTCTAATTTTAACAATATCCTGTCTGTTGATGCATGTTTTGTGTAGTTGTCGATCTGCTGTGTGTTCTAATGCACATGTATAAGTAATAAAGTAGGTGTAATATTGATTGTTGTTGTAAATACATTTTCAGGTTCACATTTGTTCACGTTCTGTTCAACTCCAGTTCGTAGACAACATAAGTAAACATTGTTTTTCACAAAGCGCTGTTCTGACACTGGTTTAGATAAGGTAAAGTAAGGTAAGATACGACACAATAAAATAAAATAAGATATGTTTTAAGATAAGATACTTTATCTCAGTGGAGAACACAGTAGGGCTGCAAAAAAGATTGAAGGTGCATCATTGAGAAGTGAGAAATTAAAAATATAATATTAAATACACTAAAATGAAAGTATATAATTACTATACACATATACAAATATCTTCAGTGCACAGCAGATGGATGTGATGGTTCACAGACTTTCAGTTGTACTTCTGCTGCAGCTGTCGTTACTGAGCAGAACTTTAAAGAACCCAAAGGTGTCTGTAAAAGCCGCACCCTCCTCCGTTATCTGAAGGTTACATCAGACTCTTACACATTTACATACACTGTATTAAAAGTAAGATGTCGGTAAAAGAAAAGGTTCATTTCTTCATTTCGGTTTCTTCATGCATATTAATCATGTAAAGAGGAAGTGCGCCAAACTGTGATGACAGTAGCTAAAGACGAACAGCATCTTCAAACACCACATCCTGTTTTTTCAGGACCATGATTTTTATTTTTACTGAAAGACAAAAGACTTTTATCCTGTGTTTGAGTTTACAGAAGGAGCAGCTATGACTTTACCAGCACTCAGTGGATTTGTCGTCTACTTTCTCACTGTACAAGGTACGTGACGCTGTATTTCTGTATTTATTTATTTTTATTTAGGATCATTTACAGGTCAAACATTGTCATTTCGGTTACATTATTTTACAGTCTGATCCTTTTTTCCTTTTTTATCATGTTAATACACCTCGTATTACAACATCAACACTATACTTCTATTAATTCTGGTAAATTACTTCAGATGAAAACAGTAAAGTATGTTTCAGTTATAAATTCGTGGAAAACTTATCATCCCACCCCTTGTTTTTTTGCAGGTTTTTGTTCATTTTAAAGTCTGGTCCAACTAAAGCTCCATATGTTTGTACAAATATAATCAAACCAACACAAACAGCTGATATTAATTGAATTTAACAGCTGATATTTATCCATTGAACATGTTTTATTGATCCGAACCAAACTCAGTTCATTATTTTATTAACCCTAAAAAATGGAAAAACCCTACTGATCTAAACTGGTTAATATTTGCTGAAGCATAAATCATATTAATAAATGTAAATAATTGGTGTAAAATAAAAATTCTAATCAAATAAAAAAAAAAACACAATTTGTCTTGTAGTTTTTGCCTGTTATCTTTTATCTGAAATATTTTTTCTTTATCTTTTATCCAGATACTCAATAAAATATGAAAATATGTGCACAGCCTTAAAAGACTGAACAAAATGACAAGAAACATCATAAACAATCACAAAGTATTGAATTAAATCTGGTGCAAAACATTTTAACATAATGTCAAAGACAGTTTTTCATCTTTTCATGGTCATCAGATATGACCATATTTAGACATTCAGGGGCTCTGCAGTTACCATGGAAACACCATCATCTTATTCTACACCGATTCACCATTAAAACCCATGGAGTTGGACCAATGATAGTTTTCTTCAGTTTTGTCTGTTTTTTCATACATTAACCCTCAAATTTAGTTTGATGAACATCATCATGATCAGTTAATTAAATATAGGAAAATATGAGATTTTTCAGACAAAAAAGAAAAGACGGACACTAAATATAGAAGATAACATTACAATGAACGGTGATAAATCACTTCAGAAAGGTTAAAAATCTATATTTAAAAACACATTTGGTAAGTGCCTTAAAAGGACCAGTGGGTCTTTATGGGTTAATAGAGTAACTGTGTGATGCATATGTGAGTAAATGTTGGTTAAATAGAGGTTTATTGGTTTGTGGACATTGTTGAGAAAACAGAAGTGACACAACAAAAGGGGTCAAAGGTCAGTTCACGTGATTAGGTATGTATTAGATTTTATACACCCTTAAATACTTTGATATTGATGGGGTGCTGGTAACATCGGACAGGTTTAAAGTCATAAACCTTAATACCGGCTTTAAATGATTGACACAATGGAAAAAAAAAAAACATAAAGCACTGATATAACCACAGATAACCCCTATATAAGTTTCACTTCCCTTTAATTCGTCATGCTTACAGCTGTCGTTAGCAAAATTTCCAGACACTTTAATGCACTTACCGTTCATAGTTATTATATCTATTATCATCTGAAGCTGGTGGAAAATAAATCCAATGAAGAACAAGTTAGAATCAGAATAAGAAAGTTAGTTTGCACATACAAGGAATTTATTTTTGGTGTTTTTAGTGTTTAACAATACACATGCAAGAAAAAAGTACTTAAGAATAGGAACACAGCACAAACTGTATAGTGTTGAACAGAGTGTATAGTGTTGAACATAGTGTTGAACATAGTGTAGAGTGTTGAACATAGTGTTGAACATAGTGTAGCGTGTTGAACATAGTGTAGAGTGTTGAACATAGTGTAGAGTGTTGAACATAGTGTTGAACATAGTGTAGAGTGTTGAACATAGCATATAGTGTTGAACATAGTGTAGAGTGTTGAACATAGTGTATAGTGTTGAACATAGTGTAGAGTGTTGAACATAGTGTAGAGTGTTGAACATAGTGTATAGTGTTGAACATAGTGTAGTGTTGAACATAGTGTTGAACATAGTTTTGAACATAGCACAGAGTCTTTCTGTCCATAATACTTGTTCATACTCCAGAGTCTTCACAGATATGAATATTTTGTCGGTACTTTGGTTCCACACACTGACTCTCTTCCCTCTCGGCCACAGCTGCCCCACCCTTCATGTTCTGTCAGTTTCCAAACACACCCACTGCACACACCACAGGATGCAAACAAACAAAACCTTTTTTTTTTCATTCATCAAGTCCTTTTCTCCTCTCATTCAGAACATATAAGTGACATCCACGTGCACAGCTGATGTAGAAAACACATCCACGTCCTTCATGTCACATACACACATTATCTGCTCAGCTTTCACTTTATTTTTACCATAATCTTCAAAATAAGTGTTTTTTTTTTTCTTTTATGTCTGCTTTTACAGTAACATTACATTAAAGAACTGCATAAGAATAAAATATGTAGTATGGAAATACAAATAAAAAGAACTTTTATGTCCATGCATCTTCAGAACCTGAACATATTTGACATTTCACATTTTTTTATGCTTCACTATCCAACCTTTTTCTTGGAACTGTTGCAGCCTGTGAAGAATTAATACATATTCACAAATGACATGAATTTGACCAGAAAACAAACACTGTCAAACATGCAATGTAAGTTCAAAGTCCTTTAACTGTGGCTGCTTTGTGTTCACAGAGTAATAAAACCCAGACAGTTAGGTTTGGGTTGTGCATACGCTCGAAAGTCAGTTTTCCATTCACACTCAAATATTGAAAATATAAATAAATAAAAGTTTTACCAAATGGAAAAACAATTTCATCAAAAGTCTTGTTTCATGATTAAATGTTTTTGCACCGTAAAGGTGGTTTTTCAGGCGTTGCAAAATTGGTATATGATGAAAACTGCAACGGAAAAGACCTTTTTTTGCAAATAATCATGTGAATTAAAAAAAACAAAAAAAACCTGGATGTGAATGAACGTTAGAACAAGAGAAGAAGAAGAGTTTGAACAGAAACATGGTGTGGTATGTGTGGACACACCAGGAACCTG
>JAPSES010074005.1:0-10748 GCA_029822895.1 Maxillicosta whitleyi
ACTTTTCATCTAAATCTTGCATGAAAAATCACACACACAATATTGACACCAATCTGTTCAATCCACATAATCTAGTTTAAAAGAAGTTCTTAGTACTTTTACTTAAGTAAAATTCTTGATGTAGTACTTCTATTTTTACTTGAGTAAATATTTTGCAGGGTATTGGTACTTTTACTTCAGTACTAAACTTCAGTACTTCCTCCATCCCTGCTTTACACTCACATTCATGTCATGCCAGTGCTTGCCTTGATGTTTTTTTGTCATTCAACTCATTGTTTCTGGCCTTGTAATTAGAAACTGTGATTAAAGTCGTATTCACAGAAACAAAAGGCAATCTGGGCCTTTGTTTTACGAATGAATCATAATCAAACCATTCAGACCCATCTCCTCTGTTTTTGTGCAGACAGTCTAACAGTTCAGCACATACCGATCACTTAATCATCTAATATATGTCACAAACCATCCTCTAAATGCTGTATGAATCGTCAGTGTGACTCAGGCGGTTTGGAGAGTTATTGGTGCCTCACTGAGGTCTGTAACCGAGCTATTTCTCAAGCACAGACAAAACTTGGCCAGCCTGTAGCCGACCAGGAATGCCAGGAATGCAGCTTAAGCAAACAGAGAACCCCGTACTGCAGTGTCTAATGAAATCAATGCTCTGGCCTTTTTAGGCGAAGAAGTATTATACTCTCCTCTGTGCTCTCTGGCTCATTTATTTAACCTCTTTATCACTAATGGTGTGTCAAATGAATTGATTATTCTTTTTACAATATTTCAAGCAAGAAAAAAAGTAAGTAAAAAAAATGTCTGATGGCTAATCTGTATGAAAATCAAGACTTCTGAGTTTTGTTTGAGACCAACATGATAGCTCTAGAGAAAAGCAGTCCCAGATGAGCTCTAAAACGAAACCAGGTGACATAAGACCACAAAGGTTAAAGGTCAGAGTGCGAACGACCCCTGTCTTTGAAAATCTATCAGATGCACAGCGCTGACTTTTGGAATCAGGCGACACACTGTTTGTTTTAGTGTTTGATTCAACACTGTTAATACAAAGAGTCTGAATATCCCATTGGTTAATTAGCTTAGTTGATAATGTTGGCGAATTGATATAGTATGTTGTTTAATGTAGCTGCGATTTATGAATGGAGGAAATCATGTAAAAATGTTTCCATGCTACTTGATATTTTAAACAAATTAAATGTTCTTAAAATACTTTAACACCTAAATAATTAACCAGGGGCCAATAGGGCCTAAGCTGTTGATGTAATAATCAAACAAGATATCACAAATACATGTACAAACACATAATAAGCTAATGCATAATATTAAATAATCATAGACTTATATCTAAGTTTAAGAAAACAAGAAATCTATTTATAATACAATAATGTATTGTGTCCTAGTTATTAAATGTGGCTCATAAATACAGCTTTGTCCAACTACAACATAATGGCCTCATTTAGAACAAATACACACAGCAAATAAACATGTTTACAGCCTGGTTCAATAAATAGTAATGACCGTTAGAGTTAATGTTCCCATTCATGATGACATGTTGGTTTGTGTTGTGTTAATCTTTACAAAGGCTTCAACTCAGGGGCGTGTCCTGTTTGATTGACAGACGGGTGTTCTCTGTGTTTACAGTGAAGGCTTTGACAGCAAACTCAGCTGCTGAGTTGGAGTTTCTGTTTATTAAAGAAAACATATTTTTCCTGACAGACAACATGAGAATCTCTCCAGTTAAATATTCTGCACTTCTATGGTTCTTTTCTACACCTTGGAACTCAAAGCGCTTTAGAAAGCCTCACATTTACACACCAGTAGGTGGCTACTAAAGCGCTACCATGCCAGATCCTACTGGGAACAATTTAGGGTTCAGTGTGTTACTCAAGGACACTTCAACATATGGACAGTGGGAGCCAGGATTTGAACCACCAACCCTTTAGTCATTGGACAGCTCACTCCACCGACTGAGCTACAGTTGCCCAGTTGAGAAGTTACTTTAAAACAGTGCTTCTCAAATAGTCGGGTGGTGCGACACCAGGGGGGGCACGCGTGACTCTGGGGAACATGTTTTTTTTCATGTTTTTTTTTTTTTTTTTTTGCTGTTATACAATAAAGTGTAATTACACATCCACTACAGTAGTTGGCAGTGGCGCTCTCATTGTCCGATACTACAGGTACTATGAACTCTATAGTGTCAGGTTTTTTTATATGAAGTGCAGTAAACGAACCCTCAAGGGACAACATGAAAAACTATTTAACAGGGATGAAAAGAAAGGCGGAGAGAGACGAAGATAATGAGACAAATAAAAGTCACACGAAAGCTAAGACGAGTAAATATGATGAAGCATATGTAGCGCTTGGCTTCACTGTGGGAGATGAGGAAAGACCGGTGTGTTTAGTGTCTAAAAATGCTGGCAGTGGACAGCATGAAGCCAAAGAAACTAAGGCACCACTTACAGACATTACACCACAACCACGCTGATAAGCCGCTGAAGTTTTTTCAGCGAAAACATGCCAAATATTACCAACAGTCATCCTGCTTTGTGAGTGCTACTTCAGTGAACCAGCACTGTTAGCATCTGTAGTCGCAGGGGAGAGTGGGGGGGCATGAGGCGTAAAAGAAAATAATTGAGACGCACTGCTTTAAGACTGCCAGATGATTCTGTCACTGAGCCTGTTTACATGACCATAAAAATCCAATAACTGTCAGTTATCAGTTAATTATAATAATCAGATCTGATGCGTTTAGAAGCTCCTGTCCATTATCCAAAGTCTTTCAGAGTTTGTACGTACATAGTGATGATAGGACCAAACTTCCCGTTATTCTCTTCCACTCATGTTTGAATGTGTAACTTCCATTTTCTACTATTTTAATTGTGTTTACATATGTGCAGATGTAAAAGAACAAAATAAATCAGATGAACGTGTATATAAGCAGGAAAACATCACAGTAACGGGGAGAAATCCAGGTGTGTTAATCTGATTTCTCCCAATCAGATCTCTGTTGTTATCTGATAAAACATGTCAGATGATCCTGTTTACATCTCACTTGAATAATCTGCGAACTCCATAAATCGGATAATGATCATAGTGTTAGTGTTCATGTAAACCGACTCATTATCAACACTTGAATACATGGGTTTGTTTCCGTTAGCTAACTCATTTTGTACAGCTTCTAACGTCTCTAACAGTATGTTACAATCCTAATACCACAGACAGCTACTGTGAGTGGCTCTAATTGGCTCAAAAAAGCACCAGTTCCTATAGATTTATATTGAACTTCTCTCTTCCATTCAATTTCTGAACTGTTTAATCCTTGAAACGGTCTCAGGGAGGTCCTTTCTAGTGAGTAAACACTACATACATAACAGACGAACAACCATTCATTCTCACTTTCACACCTATAGGGGATTTTAAATTGACCAGTTAACCCATTAAAGTCCTTGTGTTTGGATTCTGGGAGGAAGGTAGTGTGTCTACAGAGAACCACAGACATGGAGAGAACATACAAACTCATCACAGAAAAGCTCACTCCACCTGATGATGGAATCAAACCAAAGACCTTCTTGCTGTGACACTTGCATCACTGCACAAAAATCGAAAGTCACTCATTTTTTCCGCATGACTCACCTGCACTAATGGTTAATAGCTTACACTACCAAGACTTTGTGTCACAATGCTTGGCCATAGTTAACTGTTTCACTGAGTCAGCATTAATATGAACATACTTTGGTCTCCTCAACAGGCTCCTGTATTTCCACAGTTTTGTCTGAATTAGTTCCTTTAATTCAGCTAACATGGACACCAATCACAAAATACTGCCTTTAAAATGAACGTTCAGGTACCAATGGATGATGCCATGGTTCTTCTGTCCACTACTTATATACAGTCTATGGTTTATACATTATATTACATTACTTTAATTTCTGGTAGTGACTGGGTAGCTTAGTGGTTTACAGCACTGACCTTGGTGTGGAAGATAGCCGGCTCGATCCTCAGGTGGGTCCTTGGGTAATGATGTACGCCTGTAGCCACAAGGGGTCTCATTGTGCTGGTCCTGAGGATAAATACAGAGGGTTGTGTCAGGAAGGGCATCTGACATAAAAAAAAAAACAACCTGTGCCAAATCAACATGCTGTGGCGACCCCTGAAGGGAAAAGCCGAAAGAAACTTGCTTACTGTTACATTGCATTAATTTGTAAAAAAACAAAACAAAAAAAAAAACAAGTGTATGAGTTTTTATTTATTTTACCTTTATTTTACAATGTAGGTCCATTCAGAACCAGGCAGATAAAACCGAAAAAAGCAAAACAAAAGAACAAGAAAAGAAAGAAAGAAAATTACACAAAGTCACATAGCAACCCATAATAGTGATATATTTTTTAAAAACAGCAGTTATTTGCAGGAAGAATATATATATAAAAAAACAGATAAAACAGTTTTACATGTTGTACCAGGGCTATGAAACACAGGCAGTAAATATGGAGACATGCATTAAAAAACAAAATGGCTAAAAGCAAGTGCAATGATCCTGCAGTAATGATTGTATTGTGTTAACACTCATCAAGAAGCTAAAATTACTTGGCAGCATTTAACATAATGCCGTCAGTGTGTTCTTACTTAACACATGCTTGTCAGGTTTCACTGCTTGCTCTTTCCCATCTCATCCCTCTGTCCAAATATGTACACACAAAGAAAAAAGAATTTAAAAAATCACAACATGCCAAACACCTGCAGACGTCACCCACTTTTTATACACGTAACATAAATATCTGTATAAGTCCTACCTTTATATCAGGAAGAAAGGATAGCTTATTAGAAATTTGGAAATGTATCAGACTCAGGCTAAGCTTTGATATTATTCAATCAATAGTACATGATAGAACAAAATAGTTATCCAGGTCTCTGCATCCTGACCCATTTTAACATCACAAATATGTGGTGACCCCAGACAATTTATTTGTTTGTTTTTGATCATGTAATAGTTCCGGGGCGCTGAAAATGGCAAATCGTCAGTGCAACTGTCAGTTGTAACTGGAATGTGATTTCGTTGCTCTGAAATATGTGCAATGACAATAAAGGGTATTCTTCCATTCATTCATTTATTCAAATAAACATTAATTTTAGTTGACATTTAGTTTATATAGTAAGTTTCTTTTTTCCCTTCAGGGGTCACCACAGCAAATCACGTTCGCATGTTGATTTGGCACAGTTTTTTTTTTTTTATGTTGGATGCCCTTCCTGACACAACCCTCTGTATTTATCTGGGCTGGGGAACGGCACAGTGAGACACTGCCCCCTTGTGGCTACAGGTATAGGTGTGTGTATAGCATAAAGAACACATCTGAGGATAGAACTGACCATCTTCCGCACAGTGATGTAAACCACTAAGCCACCCAGTCGCTGACATTTGGTCAATATAATGTATATTATTATAGATGGAGGCAGAAAAGCCAGGTTCAGATTAAAAAGTACATTTTATTTTCCTTGGTCAGGAAATGTACGGACAGTCTACTTTATATTTACAAGGATGAGAATTAATACTGAACAAACAATAACTCAAACTATGAATTATGAAAGAGCTGCAGCATCTGAAACTGACCACAATGAACTTTTGACAGATAAACAGTACCACACTGCTTCAGTTTGTCATGTCTTTTATGGATTAGATTGTCTCTCAACTCACCATATGATTTATATTAGTAATTTTTTTTTTTTTTATTTATCAGTTTCTAGAAATTCCAGGCAACTCCATTTGGATTCCAGGTGGTCCCACATGGGGTCCCAACTCCAACGTTGAAAAACACTGTTGTAAAGTGAAATGACATGGTGTTAACCCTTACATACCACTCAGGTCATATTTGACCTGTTTTGACATTCAACTGTAGTAAAAATACCCTAAGCATCATTCTTCTGAAATTTAATGAGTTTTCCTAAACTTTGCTAAAATACACAAAACTACAAAAAAATTGAAATGTTATAGTTTTGTACAGGTGCTACAGATTTTTGGACACTGAGGCTGGATCAGGTCAGTTTTATATATAAATCATAATGTTTTTAATGTTTTTATGGGTTATGTAAAACAGGACACAATAGTGTGATAGATGTTTTTCTACAAAAACAAGTTTGTAAAAGTTAAAAAAAAAAAAATACTCTTCCTCCTCTGAAACATTATATTTATATATTACATATATTTATTCATGTGGGATTTTCTATTTAGACATTCTAAATAAATCTGTAGTTTAATATTTAGTATAAACACTTACTATGTTTGGTCTGGGTTAAATTTGACCAGAACCAAACTGTGAAGGTTTAAGAAAGTTAAGACATAGTAGCTTTAGTACATTTTAGACAAGAAGTAACTAATTTAGAAACACAGTGGTGGAATGTAACAAAGTATTTTTACTTAGTTACTGTACTTAAGTAGTTTTTTTGTATTTATTCTTTACTTAAGTAAAAATAATAATGCATACTTTTACTTTTACTTCACTACATTTTGTGGCAGTTATCTGTGCTTTCTACTCCTTACATTTTGGAAATTGAAAGAGGACATGAAGGGAGTTGGTGTGATAGAATAGGACATTGAAGACAGGGTTAGATGGAGGCAAAAAATGTTTTAACTTTTCATCTGAATCTTGCACAAAAAATCACACACACAATATTGACACCAATCTTTTCAATCCACATAATATTCTTATGAGCACTGAGCAGTGACATTGTCAGAGGCATAAATAAGTATGTCTACATTCTATATCATAATGACACAGTCCACAGACTGACATTGTGTGAGTATTTGGACTTTTATACTTTAGATGTAGTACTTCTACTTTTGCTTGAGTAAATATTTTGCTGGGTATTGGTACTTTTACTTAAGTACTAAATTTCAGTACTTCGTACTACGACGGAGCATTAGGGCCATTCATGAAGGAGAAGATATTTTTTGATATGTCGACATTAAAGTTGAAATTCCGAGAATAAAGTTGAAATTGGATGTCGACTTTAATTTTGATGGGTCGACTTTAAACTCAACATCGATAAAGTTGTTGTCCCATAAAGATTAAAGTCGACATCCAATTGAATTTTTATTCTCGGGATTTCAAGTTTAATGTCGACATGTCAAGTTTAAAGTGAACCCATCAAGATTAAAGTCGACATCCAATTTCAACTTTATTGTTGGAATTTCGAGTTTAATGTCGACATGTTGACTTTAATGTCGACATGTTGACTTTAATGTCGTCATATCAAAAAACATCTTCTCCTTCATGAATGGCCCTAATGCTCCGTCGTTTAAAGTCAACCCATCAAGATTAAAGTTGACATCCCATTTCAACTTTATTGTTGGAATTTCGACTTTAATGTCGACATGTAGAAACACACAATATGACTGAATTCACCATTTTTGTGATACAAACACACACAACATGAACTCAGGCCTTGCAGTGAAGGGGATGAGGGGGAGGGAGAGGAGGAGGGGCTGCAGGAATGTGTCGCCACCCAATGTCTGCAGGTCATGAATGCAACCAAATCAATTTACATTCCAAGGCAGTGTAGGTCAACTGCCTTTACTGAATGGGATTATGACGACCCCACCCCATCCTAGGCCCACCCCTCCACCCCACATAATAAGCCCGTGGACCCTCCTAAAAAACCATGGTGCGTTCACTTTCAGACAGATGAGTCAGGCTGTTCTCCTCCTCTGCTGATCTCTCTGTCCTTTACTCCACCTATTCACGGCGCAAAAATGCGGCCAAAGCAACACCTTCCATTTGCCATATAAGTCCACAAAGACAAATCCAGACTTCCCCCACGCACACACTGATATTACACACCTCTTGTGTTACAACAGAGCCGTGCCTTCCCCTGTGATGTCATCTGAGACACAGGATTGGAGGATCTCACCATAAATTTCCTGAAAACTCCCAGCCTTTCTTCCCCCCCTCTGTTCCCTCCCCGACACTGCACGTCCCTTATTTCCTGCCTCAGAAAAAAAAAACAGTTTTCTACGGAGCCTGGAACTCTTTGGCGCACATTAATAACTTTTACACCGCGGTAGGTTCAGTCATTATACGTTACTTTTAACCGGGAAAAGACAAGACAAAGAATTGGGAATAATGGAAGCGGTTAAGAAGAGAATCCAGGCTCTGCAGCAGCAGGCGGATGATGCAGAGGACCGGGCTCTGGCTTTACAAAAGGACCTGGACTGTGAACGGGAACTGCGCGAAAAAGTGAGACAATTCCACCACGAATCCGACTCAAACTGCCTTTAAAGGCTTTAACTAATGCGTGTTTCTACCGATCTGTTAAGATAACAAACAACAGTTCCGCTTCAGACTACATGGTAAACTCTGAAAAACTAACATTTACTTTATGAATATGCAATCAAGTAGTAGATCTGTGCCTTTTTTTTTCTTTTCTTCTTTTCTTAACTTTTCTTTTCTGTAATTGTTTAAAACAGGAAGTTGAATCATACATTCCTTATCAGGCTTTGTTATCTAACTCTTAACCCTTCCTGTAACTAAAAAATACACTAAAACTCCCCAGGAATTACTGAAATAACTATATTTTTGTATCAGTACTCATTCTTAGTTATGGGTAAAATCCTCAAGTTTCATACACCAGCTCCAGGTGATGAAGGCCTACAGGAAACACCCATACTTTAGGGGTTATAGTGGTCTTATCTGGACATTTCATTGATTTCCTTTGTCAGTCGCTGTTTTCTGGCTCCTATGATATGACTATTCTACTTCCTGTACTGCAGTATTGTTCAGAGGGTGCAGTAACACAGTCTGTTCCAACACTGCTCTTATACAGATGCAGGTTTTGAAGTGTTCTACAAGTCCAGACAACTATAAGAATAGTTTTCTTCAACTTCCACTGCTGCAGAAAATGACTGCAAGTTGCTGCAATAGCTCCAGATTCACCCATTAGGCAACTCGTGTCATGGAAATAAAAATGTCGTCACTGTCGGAATTGTGAATTTTAGAGTAAAATACCTTTTATTTTTACTTTCTATCCTGGTAAAGTGTTAAACGCGTCATTGTTCTCCTGCTGTAAAAGGAAATGAACCTTTTGAAAGTTACGAGCTCCCACAGGTGTCCCACCTTAGTGTTGACTTTAAAAACACAGGGTTGGAACAGGCCGTGTTGCTACACCCTCAGTAAGAATTATTGCACAATACATAATTTGATAATATTGCACTTCAGGGTGTAGAGGCTAATGTAGCAGGGAGAAAAGGGTAATAAAAAAACAAGCAGGAGTTGGAGAAACTGAAAATATTCTTAAACTTTAGACTGGTAGTGTTCAAGTTTCTGAAGGAATCACACATACAACATCTACTCTATGTGACCATAGGAATTCTTTTGCTTAGTCTTTAGATTCAAGCTTGTTTTTACCTGTTTACCACCCCCTTTAGTGTTGAATCTTTGTTATATTGTAAATGTAGCGTCTATCTCCATGTATTGTATGATCTTGTTGAGAAAGTGGGAACTGGAATCATCCCTTCTCATCTGTGAGCAGACGTCTATGATATCATTCCCACAGGAACCAGCAGACATCTATGATATCATTCCCACAGGAACCAGGATGTGAAGAAGCTGACCCGCTAACATACTTGTGCACATTACAAAGTCAAACCAGCTGTGTTGCTTCAGGGTGAAAACACTTGTGTCAGACAGTGACTCTGTGTTTATTGATGACCTTCTCGTCAAAGTGTGCGGTCAAGCAGCAAAGTTCAGAACTCGTCATGTCTGTAAAGTTGGTATTTATTATGGGACATGTAACTTAAAGGGGCAAGAGGGAAAACGAAAGTATTCCCAGAGTAGCATGATTCGCTCCACACAGTAAAAGGACATTATGAAATAACTAATGGTACAATAACCATGGGAAGACAGGAGGACGTCCGCTTAACCCCTACGAACATCTGACAGATTTACGTACATCCACTCCAAACTGCACAGAGCCCACAACAATAAGGACTTTGTTTTCAATATGTCTGGTTGACCTCTAACCTTTGACCTCTGTGTGTCTGTAGGCAGAGGGAGATGTGGCGTCACTGAACCGCAGGATCCAACTGGTGGAGGAGGAGTTGGACCGCGCTCAGGAGAGACTGGCCACAGCTCTGCAGAAACTGGAGGAGGCTGAGAAGGCTGCAGACGAGAGCGAAAGGTGACGGAGGGTCTCACCCGTCTGATTTTTAATGTTCCATTCAGCGACACAGCAAACTAAAAATAACTGTCTGTAGTTTTGTGTCACACCTTTACATTTCCCCAGAGTCCTGAAGCCGGTACCAAATACTGTTTAAATTTGCACTGTTTACAGTAAAAAAAACAACAAAGTATATCATACATTGTTGGACTGAAATCGCCCACTCTTGAAGTGTGTGGTTATGAGAAGAGGGAGGAGCCTCATGGGATTTGTAGTTATTAATGACAGGTGCAGAATTACTCAGGTTGTCTTGGATTACTTTGTCTTTGGACACTCTGATGCTCATTCAATCCAAAGTTGAGAGGATTTTGATCTTTTTAGATAGACTTTATGAAATAGATTTTTGTCAATTTCTTAATTCCGGTTGTAAATATGTATATAGTCTGTATAGTTTATATTACTACAAATATGATTATTACCTCCGCCATGGAGGTTATGTTTTTGCCGATGTTTGTTTGTCTGTTAGCAACATAACTCAAAAAGTTAATGACGGATTTTGATGAAATTTTCAGGATTTGTTGGCAATGGCACAAGGAAGA
>JAPSES010074007.1:0-10746 GCA_029822895.1 Maxillicosta whitleyi
ATAAAACATATCCAAGTGGATATCTTCAATGTTCTATTTCTTTATCATAATACCCAGATATTCACTGTGGTGGATTCCATGCATCAACAATTTAGCATGTCATGGTATTCATTCTGACAGCATAAATACATCCATAAATGTCTTTCTACAAAGAGAATATATTGCTGCTTTAACAAAACACAATTAAAGTGTAAAATGGAACTGTCCACTGTGGAGAATGTTCATGACATTCATCCTGATTATATTCTAGGAAATTCAGTCACTGACGCAAAATGACAAAAAAACCATTAGGATTAAACTATGGAACAAACTATTCCTTAAGCTATGGCCTATTAGAGGCTTTGTAACCACATGTTATGGATTCATTAAACAGTATATTAGAATATGATAAGTCTTTATTCATCCCACAGTGTGGCATTTAAGTGTCACAGCAACATTTGCTGTAAAGCAGTAGCACAACAATTAAGAACTAGAGTTGTTAAAAAATGTATCTTTAATTAAAGGCTGAGTAACTGTCTACTGACAGTAATGTGATGCGAGAAAGGATTAAAATGAGAAAATATTAGGATAGAAGAATAAAGGAAGTCATGTTGTGAAAGGTGTTGTTTAGTCTCTATTTTTAATAAAGATGTTTGTTTGTCCTGCAGGTTTATACTGTCGGTCCCAGTGGCATTCCTCTGCTAATGTGGGCAGCCACCGGTAACCATGGCAACCAGTGGACATATGCCAATGTCATCCTGTCAAACCCTACGTCTTTCAGAGTGACTTTCCAGGCAGAGGTGGGCGGAGACATTTGGACGGACATTGCCCTGGACGACATCTCCTACACTGCGGAGTGCATGGTCGGAGGTAAAGTCGTCCAAGTCTGGTCTTCTGCTTCGTGTCTGGTCTTTGTTTGTCCTTGAACTTGTATTACCTTCTTGTCATTTCTTGTCATTTTTTTCCTATTTGTCACCTATTCCTGTTTCTTCTTTTTCTACATTTTCTGTCCACCCATACATGCTCTATTCCTGTTTCCACATAAATTCAGCGCTCCCACAGGGAGAGTGTAGTGAGCTAATGGACCCTGTTGCCCTATAGGTCCATATAAATTCGATGTGGAGACTGGGTCAGCGCCAAGGGACAGCAGGGAGGCCAATAGGAAGGAAAAGCAATTACATTTATATTGTGTTTTTTTTCCCCTCACTCTCACACCCTCGATTCTTCCTTCACCTATGAACTGCTTCTTCTGCTGCCTTCCTGAAGACGAGGCATTTGTGATCTTCGAAGGAGCTTTAGGATCCATCTGTGTTTTCTAACATTCAGTGTGAAGGACGTTCTGTGACTGAGGTGTTTTAATATCTCTGTGTATGTGATTATATACAGGACCTGTCACTCCGCAGCCTCTGACCTGCACTGTGGAGCAGTTCCAGTGTAAATACTCCTTCCAGTGCATCCCAGAGAGCTGGTGGTGTGACAGAGAACTGGACTGTGTGGACCGGTCAGATGAAGAACACTGTCCCACCGTGGTACCTGGGACCCTTCCCCCTCAGGACCGCTGTCCCACTGGATATTTCCAGTGTTCAAATGACGTCTGCTTGCCCTCCATACTGCGCTGTGATGAAGTACCCGACTGCCCGGCGGGAGAGGATGAGTACAACTGCCGTAAGTACAGAGTGTGTCTGTCTTTAGCTGGACCAGAGCCCATGTGGTGTTTGAGAAGGGAGCAGTGATAAATAAACCTGCAGTAGAATAGATTTGAGGTCATCATTCTATACTTTTATCCTGCTTTACACATGTCCATGACACTTTAGAACAGTGTTTTTCAACCTTGGGGTCAGGACCCCATGTGGAATTGCATGGAAGTTAAATGGGGTCACCTGAAACTTCTAGTAATTGATAAAAACAAAAACTTACTAACAAAAATATATGGTGAGTTGAGAGACAATTACAATTAGGGATGGGACTAATTGACACTAAAGACCCTTTACTAATCCCTCTATTCTCTCATTTCTACTTCGTGGAACCGGTTCCACTCGCTCCATCTCCTTGTTGTGCACTTCATTTCCTTTCCCTTGCCTTTGAAAACTTGTTTTTGAGGGGATAAGACATTTGTTGCCCACACCAGAAACCGGAACTGGGCCCAGATGACGTCCTGCCGCTACATTCATAAGCGCTGCTAAGTAGAGTGTCAAATAAATCACATGCTGCGTGGACAAATGTTGGATTCCATCCTTTGAAAGAAATGGAAGCTTTGACAGTGTTCCCAGTGGACCTGGTGTCATCTGTTTAGACTGTTTCTGGCTCTACGCCATGTTGGCTAAGTTCTGACCAAAACAATGCAGGGGACATGTGACAAAGGCAGAACTGAACCAGAATAGTTTAGCAGGCAGGTGAACGATTCCAAGGAATGGAGCTACATCCAGTTCTATCAGTTCTATCCAGTTCTCAAAAAGAACCCATCCTACAATATCCCACAATACAGTGGACCCCCAGGTTACGGAGTCCCTAGTTTACGTTTTTTTCACGTTACGAAGTGGAATACGAAGTTTTTTCATCCCCTTCTTACGGCATTTTTCCTGTCTTACAGCATCAACAACAATTTCTGTTGTGCGGCCAAAAAATTCAAACTTGGCAGTCGGTGTGCGTGCGTATGACTGTGCGAGTCACTCGCCTCACACCACGCTCATACTAAGAGTCTGCTATTGGTCAGCGTCACTTAAGTTGCCAATATGCTATTGGCCAAAATCCCTCCCACAATCCCTGAGAGAGATGCTGCCTCTCTCTCTCTGTTTATCGCTCGCTCAGTTCAGAATCTCGTGTGTGTTTCATAAAGACTTGTAGTCATGGGTCCTAAGATTTCTTATGATGTTATAGGGAGAAGTAAGAAGATTAACATAGGTTTCTATTTCCCGCCATACGATGATTTCGCTTTACGATCGATTTAGTGTGCTTGCAAGTAGAGAAATGAAAATGTTATTTACAGGATTAAAACTCTTAACCTGACTACACTAAGCAACTTTAAATATGTGCATTTAAAACTTTACTAGAATTTCTGCCATGTACTCAGACGCTCCAAACAGCTTCTCAGATACACAATATACTGTGTTTCTGCCTGACTGATTGCACTTTTTCTCAACCACAGACCAATTTATGAAAGTTGGACTCAAGTGTACAAACTGGGTAGGGCAGTGAAATACTGGGATGGGTTAAACTGCGTGCAGGAATGATGCAGACAGACGTTGCACATTACTTTGGTGTCCATCAGTTCACCATTCGAAAATCTTGTGTGTATGTCTCCCAGAATATGTGCAATAAAAACTATAATTATAACTGGAAATATAGTCCATGAATTAAAAGTAAAGCATTCATGAATTTCATAGTGCATTTTTAAAGTTACTTAGGGTAGAACAGATCTTCATTGTCATTGTTCATTCACTCTCACATTCACACTCTGGTGGTGGTAAACTACGTTTGTAGCCACGGCTGCCCTGGGGCAGGCTGACAGAATTCTGACCACCACCGAACAGGGTGAGTGACACTGGAGATAAGGTGGGTGAAGTGAAGTGTCTTGCCCAAGGACACAACGGTACATGACTATGACAGAGCGGAATTCAAACCACTGACCCTTCAGTTATAGGATGAACAGTTTTTTCTCTATATTTAACCTTTCACTAATAATACCATTTACTCTAATAATGCACTTTATGTTCTGCATTTTTAAGTGAACATCAGGTATTTAATTGGATTTAATTCACTGATGATGTCGATGTGCATGTTTGGTAGGGGTGGGTTTTACCAACAACCTCACGATACGATACATATCCCGATACAGGGGTCACAATACGTATCGCAATATACAGTATGTGCATTCTGGTACATGGTATTCAACACGATATGCATCCCGATATTTTAGGCCTATATTTTTTTTTTAATAGTTTTTTACTTTTTTAACATTTGACATAAAACAGACACATGTATACCCAAATGTTATTTTTTATTTTGCTGTAGATCAACAATTTCACTGTAGTTCATGTAAAACACTGCATTAGAACTTGGCTGTAGTGCACAAATAAAGATGGATTTGATAAACTGAAAACATGCAAAGTCAGATGCCGTTTCACAAACTTGATAAAATAATTATTTGTTGTATGTGAAATATCGATACTGACGCCTCCGTATCGATAAGCGTATCTTGAAGAGGCCCGCGATGATATATCCCCCTATCGATATTTTGAACACAGCCCTAGTTAACAGTGACGTCCCTGCACCTCCTATGGACCAATGATAGACACACTGTTAAAGTTAAAGTCAGTGGATTTCATCTTTATGCACCTCACAAATACATGTTTTAATTTCAGTGAATGATCCAATATTTGACCAAAAAAATCTAAGATTAGAGAAAAAGAAAACTGACTCATGTATCAGAAGTTAGTTTTTGTCTTCGTCTCTCCCCTTAATCGTGTGATGCCTCGGTTTTATTTGTGGTGTCTATATAAAACTGGATCTAAAGTGGTTGAAACTAGCTCCACCTCCAGCAGCTCCAATAGCAGGCTAAGAAAAAACACTGATGAACTACTATTAATAAGCTAATGAGCCAAAGGAAGCAAAGCGCAGAACACATTCTATAGTACTTAATTAAGTGTATGAGTTATTCAGAATATTTCAAGAGATATGTTAATGACCTGATTTAATTAAATTATCTTCACTAAACACTTGAACCCTGAGTTCATTCTGTGTTTTATACCATGTAGCATCACTTCATACTTAGGTCTGTTCAGGATCATCTTTTGTCTAATAATGAACAGTTTGTGGAGATTTCATTGAGGAGAAATAAAGAGATACTCTGTGAACCCCTAGAGAGAGAGACAGACAGACACAGAGAGACAGACAGAAAGACAGAGAGAGAGAGACACAGAGAGAGACAGACAGACAGAGAGAGACAGACAGACACAGAGAGAGAGACAGACAGACAGAGAGAGAGAGATACAGAGAGAGAGACAGACAGACAGACACAGAGAGACAGACACACAAAGAGAGAGACAGACACAGAGAGAGAGACAGACAGACACAGAGAGACAGACACACAGAGAGAGAGAGACACACACAGAGGAGAGAGAGACAGATACACACGGAGAGAGATGCACAGAGAGACAGACACACACACAGAGAGACAGACAGGGAGAGACAGACGGACACAAACAGAGAGACAGACAGACACAGAGAGAGACACACACACACACACACACACAGACAGACTGACAGACTGACTGGGAAATTGTCCTGTAACAGCAGCAGGATACAATAGAAATACAATATATACAGTCAGAGAAACTGTCCAATAAAACAGTGAAGTCTTTTCTGACTGAGTTCAGTGTTATATGAGTTTGTTGTACAGAGAAGTACAGATATTTGCAGTATAGAGCGCTGTGGAGCAATTGGTCTCCTGTGAGGGATTAACTGGGGGCACCACGTAAAGGTTTGCTACTTGCCCCCCCTTGGGTGCGGTACTGGTGCGACAAGACATGATGAGGACTCTGAAGCAGGTTTTTGGTGGGGAACGTGTTCTAAAGCGTCTGAATTTTGGTATAAGACCTATCCCAATCCACATGTCGAAAAAAGACGGACATGTGAGAAGGATTTGGGAAATCAAGCAAGTGTGCACAGATTGAGATCAAAGTCCAAATGCACCAGATCTGAGTTCTTTTATCCTATTTGCGGTGCACTCCTAGTCATATGTGAATGCACTTCTCAAACACCATGTTCATATTATCTTTTTTTCCAGCCCTGCTGCAGTGTGAAGTGGGAGAACTGGTGTGTGAAGGTTCGCCCGCTTGTATCCCATTTCAGAAACGCTGTGACCAAACTGCCGACTGTCAGCCTTTCCACTCCGATGAGTCCAGCTGCCATGGTAACACGCTTTTACTTACTTGCCCTTGTGAGCTTTTTTTGTCATTAAACATATTGAGTTTTATGGGTTCCTGACTTTGAGGAACAGATACATTTTCAGCATCATTTGAGGTTGTTTTTCTTTGGATGCGTCTCCAAGTCTATTAGTGACAAGCTGCATACATTTGGCTTATTTAACCCATGAAGTGCTGCTTTTGTGGCAGTTCTCTTTGTTACTTGATTTATCAGCATTTATTCTAATAATGTCCTCTGCATTTTGCATTTTTAAGTGAAAATAAGGTATTTTCTTGTATTTAATGTACTGATGTTGTGGGTTATTATATCCAACAGATAAAAAATAATATGTGTTTCCATCCACTGTCATTGATCCAACTCCATAGGTTTTACTGGTGAATGAATGTTGTAGAAGATGATGGTGTTTCCACGGTAACTACGGAGCCTCTGAATGTCCAAATGGGTCATATGTGACGACCATGAAATGATGACAAACAGTAATTATTTCCATGCATTGATATAATTAGTGATTCAACGGGTATTAAACATCTTATATCAGTGAATAATTATGGTTCCTGGTGGATGTTTGGGTCTTTATGAGTTAATGTGTTGATGTTAAACTGAAATTTAGTGCACATTTCTGCTTTTGCAATCCTCATCCACTTTTGAGGTGCAAAAATCCAGCGTTTTGATATATTTTGAGTCAATATTCTTTTAATTTCCTCCATAACATTCTCTTCTACGTTACTTATAGTCAGTTGTGACTAAAGTGTTGCCAGGACATCCTTCATACCTGCTCATTGTCAGTCATAGCACCGACTCCCATGACATTTTCACATACGGCTGTTTTTTTTTCCCTCCAAAGTGCACCTCAAAGGCCGGCACATGCTGCCAAAAACTATTAAAATCTCCTCTTTCCTGCATCTTCACGACCAAAACAAAACCTCCCATTTAGCCGGCATTCAGTGCCAGCCCACAGTCACTTTGTCAAGAGCTGAGCACGAAGCCAACGTCCCCTAACGATGATTTTCCAATGTAATGAGTATAAAATAGGAAACCCCGATAACCTTCTTACAACCTATGGCGACAGAACACTCATCACACGATGCAGGGGATGCGAAAAAAAAAGTCTTCGTAACATTTGTGGTCCGTTGCACACTCTACATGATCTGCAGAGGTTAATGGATGACACTCTGCTTCCCACAGAAGCATCATTTGTAGATTTAATGTTCGCAAGTCAGAGTAGCAACATGCTCTGCATTCTTTTGTATCTATTCCAGCAAAGACACAGTGAAAGGGCCATTGTAAATCTCATTAATGTTTTCTTTTCTAAGGCTTTTGTATGTTTTTCTGCTCGTAGTAGTGTACTGAGCTGCTTGAATTACTGGCACAATACCAGCTTTAAAAGCCTTAAATGTCTAAGCAGAGGATAATGTTATTAACCATTACACTGATATATCTTTATAGAAGTACCTTCCAAACGTGTAAATGTGTCTGTACCACATTACAAAACCAAGACCATATTTGACATTAGCGTATAAATAGCAGCAAGTTTATTATGTCGGTAGATGGATGTGTACCAGCTCACGGTCGCCTGAACTGTTTATGGGTAACACTGGACTCTGAAGAGTTTGTCACGACTGGTACTAGGGACGTGAACCCAAATGCAGAAAACAACAGGAAATGGCAGAGATACAGGAAAAATAATTTACTGTGAATACAAAAATTAGAATTATTCTCAGGGAAATCCAAGCTCAGGGTCGATAACAGTCCAGGTTCCAGGTACCAGAGAAGCAACCGACAGGGAAAATACTAGTGCTAGTCAAAAACAGAAACAGGTCAAAAATCATTATATCCAGAAAAAGGGCAAAAGTACAGGCAGGGAGTAGAGCAGAGACAGTGTACCATTTATCCAGCGGGGGTTTCAATATCAGGAGATCAGTCCAACGGGGCAGAAGTCCAAAAATCCAAAAACAGGTTCACAAAGGCTGCAGCAGGCAGAGGAGACGTCTCAAAGGTCTGGGTCAAAGCACAGGTCAAACACAGAAGATCAGACCATGGAAACCGGTTGATCACAAGACGACATGGGACCAACAGGCAACACGACACTGACAGAACAGGGTTTAAATACACAGGGAATAAGGGAGACAACGAGAGACAGGTGCACACATTAAGGAGTCAGGCAGTTAAACAGGTGGAAACGTGAGGAACAGGAAGTAAAGACACCTGACAACACACATAAGGGGATTTACAAAATAAGAAAGGAAGACACTAATGACAAGGGACAGACATGACAGTTTCAATGTGAGGTGATTTTTGAAAAACTCATTACATTTCACTCTGAAAAAGATGACATTCAGGTTTTAAATACTGGCAAATTTGATTAACTTTACCCATAAAGACCCAAACAGCCACCAGTGACCAAAAGCATCAACTCATCTATAATGTCTAGTTCCTGTTGATCCACTAATTCTATCAATATGTGTAAATAATTGGTGTAAAATACAGTTTGTTATCTTTTCATGGTCATTGGATATGACCCATTTGGACATTCAGAAGCTCTGTAGTTACCATGGAAACACTGTCATCTTCTATAACATTAATTCACCAGTAAAACCCATGGAGTTGGATCAATGACAGTGGATGGAGACACTTGTTTTTACATTGAGTTAGTGATAATATTTACTAAAAAAGGGACATTTTCTTCAGTTTATATAGATAATAACCTTTGAATTTACTCAAAGTTTTTATGAACATTTATATGATTTAGTGAATTAAATATAGGAAAATACAGGATTTACACTGAAAAACGCAAAATACAGTGGATAATATTATCATAAATGGTGATAAATCACTTGAAAATGATTAAATAAAAAGAAGAAAAATCATTTGGGAACTGCCACAAAAGTAGCATTTGGTGTTTAATGGTTAAATTCATTTCAACAAATGTGGGTTAAATTGGACTCTGAAGAGTTTCATTGTGAGGTGATTTTAGAAAAATTTTGCACATTTATTCTGAAAACGATGACATTCGGGTTTTAACTACTGTCAAATTGTGCATCTTGGCTGTAGCTTAAATAACAGTTAAATCAGTATAAATTTCCATTTTGCGTTTTCTGTTTTGATGCTGTCATGTGAGTATTCCTTCTAATTTCCAGAGTGTCCTGTGATGTTTTGTCTGGATCACGGCTCTTGTCATGTGGACAGACATGGGCCTGTGTGCATGTGAGTTAACCTGATACACACAAACATGTACACCTACACAATCAGTCAAAAACATACACAAATAAACAACTACCGGTAATATAATTATCATGTCTTTTCTACCTCCTTCCTCTCATGTGCTTTATCTGTCTTTGTGAGTCTTACAATGTGGAAATCCCATTAGACTTGTTTTTTTTCTCCGTGGAAAAGACATGCTCCATGAAGCATGTGGGAATCTGCTTATCCCCCACAGCTTAACCAGGACGGTTCTGCCTTCGTTTACCCACGGGAGCTGTGTTTCCTGGGAATCACTGTCAGATTCTGCAGGTCAAAAGTTGTACTCAAACCCCCAGTATCCGTAGTTAGCTTCATCGACTTAATCTGCTGAATCTGAAGTTAGTACCTTAGATTGGCAGAGGACCATCTCCATTTAAAAAGAAGCTGAGTTTGCTCTGTTGGAGATTTTTTAGGAAGCTCATGAATCTAGTTGTCTGCATCAGTGGTTTGGTATGTCTGCAAGGAGATACTTTATTATAAATAAGAATACTGTTATGAGGCTGTCTGCTGGATCTGCTAACGTCATTATGCACCAGTGAATCCTCTGCGAGAGGTCGAATTTTCTTCATTTTCGACAGATTCCTTTTCTGCACAATGGATGCCACTTATGCATTAGGCTTCTATGTGTGAGCTGAAATGAATGAGCTGCAGTGTCCACAGCCAATGCCACTGTGACGGTTCTGAAGGAGGCAGTCCTGCTGGAAACGCTGGCAAGAGAAGCACAAACCACTGGGCTTCTGACATGCAAAGATATTTTACTGCTGTTTGTTGCTCTCATTCAGCTCCTTGTGTTTGATTCCCCTCCTTATTTATTCCCCAGCCCAACATTCCCCGTTGCAGTGCCGCCACCGCTGCCTCCTCTCATTATGTAACAGAACTGTACCGCTGTCATTCACTGCTCTGTGTGGTACACAGTCCTGTCTCTGTTCCACCCTTGATAAATCCCGGCTGTAGCCAAACCTGAGGCCAGTATCTGGGCACCTCTGCTTCAGTATTTGCATCACGTTCCTCCACTCTGCTGAGCAGGACCCACCACCGGAGAACCAGGCCAGGGACAACCCACTGCCACGGCCAGACTGCCACACAATATGTAGCCTGGCCCCCTCTGAATGATAATGACACTTTCTGGCTTCAGTGAGAGCTGTGTGTTTCACGTTAGAAGGTCAGCACTGCTCACAAACCGGGCTGATATTGAACAGATGTTGACTTGGAGCTGGGTCTCAGTTTAGAGAAGAGATACAGCTGAACAGATGAGCCAAACTATTTGCAACTGGGCTCTGTTTCAGTGTCGGATGTCCAGCTGAGAGTTCCTGCACAATTTGTCACGGTTTTGACAGTGTATTTAAGACTATGTGAGATGATACATAGCAATTTATAGATGTATTATTTGTTTTACTTTTGCATCATGTACACAAAGTGTCTCACACTGCCTGTCCAAAAAAAAAAACAAAAAACAGCCACACATGTAATATTTGACGTCACCACCTTTAGTTCTGGTTCCAGGTCACATTCAGTGGACTGAACTGCACCAATAGTTCTGGTCCTTCCATGGGTCAGTACTGCAGTGGTTCTAATGTTGGAGCTGGAACAGGTTCTTTCAGT
>JAPSES010074008.1:0-10746 GCA_029822895.1 Maxillicosta whitleyi
CCCCCACCACCCCCCACCCCCCCCCCACCTCCCCCAGTGTGGGGGTCGCACACGCAAAAAGTCATCAAAATGTCACAGCTCGGTTGCAGAATGAGGTGGTTCCTTTTCTGGAACCTTTATCACGGCTCTGTCACCACCTCCGGAGGTTGTGTTGACACAGATACTGTTCTGGAATAAAAGGTGAAATATTCCAGGAACATTCCTGTTATTAGACCACCCCTTGTTTTCTTCAATTTTTTGTTCATTCTAATGCCTGATCCATCCAACTAAAGGTACGTTTGTTTGGACAAATATAATGATAACAAAATGCGGACCAGATTTTAGGGAAACCACAGCAAAAATATGGAATGGATTATTGGTGCGCTGAAAAACCCGGGAGAGGTTTTAAAAAAAAAAAAAACTAGATCGGGAGTCTGGATCGGCAATTTTCCGTGCCAGCCGATCCGATACCGATACGCATTTTTTTGCGAATATCGGTGGCCGATCCGATCCAAATATCGGATCGGGACAAGTCTAAAGGAAGCTAAATAAATTTTAATACATGCTCGTATAGGCCGGTATCGGTATCGGATCGGAAGTGCAAAAACCTGGATCGGGACATCCCTACTCCTACCTCACTACTGTCAGAACTAAGAACACTCATAAATATTCCATTGACAAACAACAGAAGACGTGTAGAATTATACACAGACGATAGAGCAGCTCTGATTCTATACTGTGCGTTCTGCATTTATACGTGTGTGAATATTGTTTTATGTCCCAACAAACAAACAAACAGGAAACTGCACTTCACTATGGACGGCCTCCTTTGAGGAACATACACTATGGAAAAATAATTACAATAAATAAATGGGATCTTACTTTTGAGTGCTTTTCAAAGTGGGGGAGGGAGCGGTTCTCAAAACCATTGGGGACTCGAGAGCCACTTATGGCCTGCTGGCCGACGCAGGCGATCATCTGAGAGATATTAATGAAGGATCCTACACGTGGAGAGACACACAACATAAACACAGATGAGAACAATGACACTACAACACTCACAAAAGCCACTGTTCATTCACTGGTACTTGTTGTCATGTCGAAAAGCTCATTTTTAACTGGGATGGAGTAGTATTGGGATGAAATAGGTAAATATTTTATCCTATCTTCTAAATTTGGTTTTTATTAATACTATTAATAAATACTATTGAATTGAATTAAGCTTTAATTTTCATTATTGGATACAAAACACTTTTTGTTTACATACCGAACCTAAATGAAAGCATCACTCAGGTTTTTTTTTTTTATTATTATTTATTTTTTTATTTTTTATAGGTGTAGAAGCAGGAAGCAATTCAAGTAATTTCTGTGTTTGACTGCAGCCCTACTGTGTGGGGGAAAAAAATATAAAAGATGGTTTGATGAAAAAATTGGTATATGGACAAACATGGAAAAAGTCTATTTCATTTGCTGCTTCCTGTTTGAAAATATTTGACTTAATTTGCTTTAGTCGGCCTGTACTTGATGAAATTTGTATAAATAAAAATATTACTGCCTAATCTGAGTTCATTACTCGTACCCGCGCTAACCTTGTCATTTTCTGACAGACTGAATTGAAGTTGTTATTGTGCTGTTTTCAGACAGACATAATCACAAGAACAATTTTACCTTGTAAAAAACCTTGATTAATTTTTTTGTCATAAAAAAAACAAACAAAAACACCCCAAACATCTCCAAACAGTAACAGTAACAGAAAGTTTTTTAAGGCTCCATGGCTTTAGTTTTCTGTTTAAAAGAACTATATGAATACAAGACAAAAGGAGCAAAGACATTTCTATATTTAGATTAAATGTAAATAGATGCTGTTTTGTATGTGGACATTTATTAGGTGATAAAACCAATAAAAAAACCCTCAAACTAACATTTTAAGAGCCTCACTTGGTTTATACATAAGTGTCTTGTGTGACTCAGTGGGTAAAGTTATATTATTATTATTATTATTATTATTATTATTATGGTGTAAGTTTGCAAATGTATTTATTTGATCGTCATTATTGCTTTTTTCTTTGAATTAAGGTTTATTTATTGGTATTTTAGCAAGTTTTAATGATAAACAACATAAAAACAAACTAGTCCTCACCCCAGTACAGTTCCAACAGAGAACAAACAAAACAAATTGAAAAAATTAATAATAATAATAATAAAAAAGGAAAGAGATAATAAAAAGCAAACTGATGAATATGACTACACTTAAATAAATAGAAAACAAACAGTGGATAAATAAGAAGATCATCATCACTTCTGAGAAACTGAACAACACTTTCTTTTTTTCTTGTTTTTTCTTGTTCTTTCTAACTTTGGTCTTCATAAAACCTCCAGAAAACTTTTTATTTCATGTCCTGTTTCTGTCAAAAAGTCCGATCCAAGTCTCTTTATTTAGTCTGACCTCCACTGAACACTTCTGCCAGAGTGTGGGAGATTTATTTATGAACTACATTTTGTTCTCAGGTCATACACCATAATACCGATAAGCCCGTTTTCTTATTATTCGTCTTTTTTCCTTTTATTCGTCTCTATCTTTGCAGTGTTTATTATTTGCTTTTAAAAGTCAGAGGTCCGAAAAACTTTCTGACGTACAATAAAGTAAAGTACGGTATGTGGACACGTTGAATTCAGGTGTTTCTTTTCCAACAGGCGTCTGGGATATAAAACAATAATGAGAAAAGTCATGATATAGTTTTATATTATGATAAATATCAGTGCGTTGGTTGGTTTTGTTGAAATTGTTCGCTTCCAAACCTCCTCAGAAATGTTTTTTACTTATTTTATCTCCACATCTTTGATTTTTATTTTTAAAAACATCGATATGGGGATATATCGTCGCGGACCTCTTTGCAATACGCGTATCGATACAGAGGCGTCAGTATCGATATTTCACACGCAACAAACAATTAATTTATCAAGTTTCTGAAACGGCATCTGACTTTGCATGTTTTAAGTTCATCAAAGCCATCTTTATTTGTGCACTACAGCCAAGTTCTAATGCAGTGTTTTACATGAACTACAGTGGAATTGTTGCTCTACAGCAAAATAAAAAAAACCATTTGGATATACATGTGTCTGTTTTCTTAAAAATGTTTTAAAAAAGTAAAAACTGTTAAAAAAAATATATATATATATCGGATTTTTTTTACCCTTATGTGACCTGTATCTGATCTATTAAAGACAGTTTGAACAGCACAAATCTGATTTTTGCACATCTGACCCAGGACACTTTCGTACGTGGTCCTAAATCTGATACATATCTGATATTTTGCAATGTGACTTCAGTCTGAATGTCCGGTTCACATTTATCTGAATGTAGGAGCCATATATTGTCACTGGTGGATTATTCGTCTTTTGAGTTGTTGGGTCTGGTTGCCACGGTGACACCCATAGGTTATACAGGTACAAAGTGCTATATATACAGGACCTAATCTCTGCCTCCCTAGCGACTTGAAAGAAGGACAAGAAGGTCGCAAAACTGACCTTTACATCATTGAAATATGACCAACGCCACAATTCTGCCTCCCAGGATGAGGAGCGGTGAAAGTAATATACTGACTTCAGTAAACACAGTGTGTGCCTGTGCGATCACGAATTAGGTCAGGACCTCTTTTGTTAATTCAGAGTCGCATTCAGTTCATAGTAAAAACTGATAGAGGCCGCATTTAATGTGCAATATGAACGAGCACATAAAAAAAAAAAAATCCAAATAGTACATTAAGACCTGTTGTCTGACTGTAGCTTTAGTTGAATATTGTCTTGAAATTGTCTGGGTGTGCCCCCCCCAAAGGGTCCAATCTGGCCCGCTAGATGAATTAGTGAAATACAAAAATTACACTGAAGATATTAACAAACAAAAATAATCTTGTTATTCTAAAATAATTTTAGGTCAGACCAATAAAACACTATCATAATAAAGTATAAATAATGAAAAATGACAAAATTACACAAAACTTTTTACATTTATATATTAGCGTTTTACAAAAAATGAGAATAATCCCAACAAATATGTACAACCAGAAATGTCTCAAGATAATTAAATGTAATTTTACCAATATTCTACCTGTTATTAAATATTTTTGTGTATTTGTAGATCTGTGAAAAGGGCAAAGGCAAAAATAATGACATAAATTGTAAAAAGTGCACTTTTTTTCTTAATAAATGTATTTTTGATCATGGCTGTAATAAATTTTTTGTACTTTTTTCATGCTAAAACATATTAATTACACATATAATTGTGGAAGTGATATCATTTATATGATGATGATTTCTTTCGGGGTTGCCACAGTGAATCACCTTGTGTGTTTATTTTTACATGGGATGCCCTTCCTGTAACAACCAGAATTGGGACTGGCCCAATGAGGCTTGCGCCCCCTTGTGGATGTACAGCGTAAAGAACCTTTCCCATGGGATCACCTGGGTCTCGAGCCGCTTACCTTCCGCACCAAAGTCAGTGGCGTTAACCACTGAGCTACACAGTCGCCATACTGTTTTATTACGTTATTATTTTAATGATCCAGCCCACTTCAAGTCATATTGGGCTGTATGTGGCCCCTGAACCAACATGAGTTTGACCCCCCCGCTATAGATGAACTACTGGACTTCAGTGAACAACTCCTGACACATTTAGAGCCTGTCCGTCCTGGGAGTGGATCACGTGGTTCTCCCTGAGGTTTCTTCTGTTTTTCCTCACTGAGAAGGGGGGGGGGGGGTCTAAGGACAAGGGGTGTGCTAGGAAACGTTTACTCATTGTTTGATTGTGTCCATGTTGTTTTGATTCGGTTGGCTGTGTGTTCTCTGCTGACCTTATTACATTCATGGAAAACCCTTTGAGGCAAGTGTGATTGTGATATTGGACTATAGAAATTAAACGGAATTGAAATTAAGCAAATTTGTCGATCCACAGACAGTTGGTGAAATTACACCTGAGACTGAAAACAAAGGTGTTCTGTGTCGACTTTAAACGCTCTGTATTAGTGGATTTCCCGTCCGTTTTTTTCTCTACATAAAAAGGGCCTCAGTCATTAGACATTTCCTCTGATGCGACCAAGCCACACGGAGCCCAGACGTGCCTGCAGTGGGACACCTAGTCTCATGTATGTGTCGACAAAAAGCAGCTGAAACACCACATTAACATGCAACTATTACTGATGCCGTGTTCCGTACCTTTGGAGCCACAGAGGGCCATGATCAGAGGGCTGTTGCTCTTATCCAGCTCCCTGAGGCAGGCGCTACCGGCTCGGTCTCTGATGACGGACAACTCTTTCAAGATCAGAGCCTGTTCGGGAAGAAAAACATCAAAAAAACCTCAGTTCATCACTAGTTGCTTTTCTATTGAACCTCAAATTGTGTGAATATAACTTGCGCATAAACCCCCCCCCCCACACACACACACACACAATTTCACCTAATTTTTGATTGAAAAGCTTTTGGGCTTCCTTTTTTTGGCGCGAAAACTGCAATGGAAAGACTTTTTTAAGCAAGTAGAGTCCATGTAGATGTTACAAGTGAAGAAGAAGTGTTTTAAGACAAACATGGTGAGGCATGTGTGGACGCATAAGGAAATAGAAGAATTATGACATTTATTACGGGACAGAAACTAACGAGCATTCTAGATTCAAAACAACTGAAATTTATGTTCGTCGCAATGTTTATGGAATGACTTCTCATGACAATACATCAACAAATCATCGCATTTGTGATTTAATAGGGGAAAAAAAAAGACATTACGCATTTGTGTTTTTTCAATATTTAGTAAATATCAGTAAAGTTTTGCGCATAAGTCTGATGGAAAAGCGACTACTGACTGAAACACTGCAAATGATCAGTCGGCGGTTAATGTTATGTTATTTAAAGTTATTTTATTAACTTTATGCGCATAATATTTGGGGCTGAAGTTCACTTTTCTAGTCTTTGAAAAGCTTCTTTAAGCATGTTTGTGTCTTCGAGCAATAAATTTTTACCACTTTTCATATCGAATTTTCTATTTTTATGTGATTTTGATCCTGTGTTTTATGTATGTATGTATGTATATATATTTTTAAAAACCTTTATTAACCCTTTAATAATGGCAATCTCTCCTCTATGAGAATATTTTGTCAGTATTTTTCAACCTTACAGGCAACACACTGAAACACACCGTCTGCCTTTGACTACGCAGAAACACATCACACACTGTAGACTGGGAAAAAATGGGGGGGGGGGGGGTACTTTGCTCAAGGGCACATCAGCCAATTATTTCTCTGCTGGTTTGGGGGAATTGAAAGGTCAGGTTGTGAAAAATGTCACATATACATAATGTGTAAATGATGCAATAATTGATCCGTCACCAATGACTTTAATGCAGATTTTGTTCTGAACTAAGGTTCCATGGGACACAACTGCTACAGAGGTGGAACTTCAGATCTCTATACTCTTTTTTTTCTTCACGCTTTAACAACAGCAATTTCTCCGACGCTGCATTTTGCACATTATATCTGTTCAAATTACTGTAACTCCTCAACAGTTTGTGTACAAAATCCAAATGGCAGTGGAAAAGCTGAGATCCTGAGCTTTCTGACACCATATAACACTTTATGGCAGCCATGTGAGATTCTATTACAAGTAGAAAGAAACTGTTTGAAAGACTTCCACCCGGGCTAAAAAACACCTGGAAATAACAAAAAATATGAAGCCACGATATGGATATTGACTATTGAAGACCATAAAGCACATTAGAGAAGTAAAGTTTATTTCTGCAATCTCCAAAAGTTTGGTCATGGACATTTACAGTTGTTTCTGATGATAAATATGCTAAAAACTTTAAGTCATTTTTTTGTTTTTGACTAAAACACACAGTTTTAAGCATTTATTATTTGTAATAATGATAATCAATGGGCAGATATTTGAAGTTAAAGTTACTTGTGGAAAGAAAGATACAAAATAAATAGGCAAAAAAGACATTTTGGTGACACTTGTTGCAAAGAAAACATGAAGACACCGCTATAACGGCAGTCTTAAAAGGGTTTTAACCAGGAAAAAACCCCATTGAGATTAAAAAACTTTTTTAAAAAGGGGCTCAGGCCAAGATAAACAGTAGTAAATAAGGCACACAGTTACAGGATTACAGTTAAAACACATACAGACACATTTAATAATAAATAGTTAGTAAAAAAAATAACATTTACAAGCAGACTAAGAAAAAAGTTAAAGAGCCAGCCTAAAGAACATCCAGTTTAGATACCAAACATGAGTGTAGTCAATGTTATATAAAGGCAAAAAACAAAAAAAAAGACCTTAAACCTATATGGGTTAATGCTAAAATGTAAACTGACAGGATGTAGGAGGTTAAACATTGACATTTATCTGATATTTAATATAAAGAGCAATAATTTAATGGGGCGAGAAGCATTTTGGTTTGAATAAGAAGAGATAAGTATGAAAGTACAAGTCATGCTGCTCAGAACAAAAGGGTTCTGCAGGTTTCAGTGAACCAAGTGGGAGTCTGACATTCTGTTAAAACCATTATACATGAGAAAGGGACAGTTGTGTATTTGTACATGAATCTGTATTCCATCCCCTCATCAGTGTAGTACATCCCCCGACAGTGTCCTGTGAGCCCAGTTCTGGTCTGGTTTGGGTTGAAACCAAAGTAATCCGGCAAGTTTTGCGGAGGTCATTAAAATAAAATGTTTTTCTTCTAAAAACAGAAGACCAAACAAAAACCAATGTCCATAAATAGTCACACATTATAATCACTTGGTCCTACTGTCTCTCATTTCCTGTCAGTGCGCTGTCGTGCTGCTGACTGCTGCGCACTAGTCAACAACTTTTTTCGGTAGACTAGCTGTCATCTTGCGGCAGCACGCAGAGATACAACTAAACTAAGCTAAAAAATAAAAAATGATGATTTTCAATACCAAAAAATAAGTAAAAATGAAAAGTAAATTCAACTCAGGTCAAATAAAGTGGCTCATTGTTTAAAGAATACAATTTGTTTAACCCATAAAGACCAAAACATCCACCGGAAACCAAAATAATTTACCGATATAAAACGTTTAATACCTGTTGATCCATTAATCCTATGAATACATGCAAAATAACTGGTGTAAAATGCAGTTTGTCGTCTTAATGGTCATCAGATATGACGCAGTTGGACATTCAGAGGCTCCGTAGTAAATGCGAAAACACCGTCATCTTCTACAGCATTGACTCACCAGTAAAACTGATGGAGTTGGATCAATGACAGTGGATGGAAACACTGGGTTTATGTTGAGTTAATGATAGATTTGACTGAAAAACCTACTTTTTCCCCCCTTTTTTTTCAGCATAAATCTGTTTTTTTATGGACATCTCTATGATCAGTGAATTCAATAGAAGAAAATACCCGATTTTCACTTAAAAACACAATAACAAATTATGATAAATTACTTATGAAAGGATAAAAATCGTGAAAAAAACATTTGGAAACTGACACCAGAGTAGTACTGGGTCATTGAGGATTAAAACGGCAATGATTCACAGAATCTGGCAGCAGTGAGCAAACAAACAAAAACAAACAAACCCAAAACCACCAGTATCTTTCAACAAATTGCTATTCATTAAATCAGAAATGTAGTCATTGGACAGGACTGTGTTTACAGGCTGTTAAAAATGCACCCAGTGACAGACGGGAAGGAGGTTTGAATGTGTTTGAAAGCTGTGATGACAGATCTCATTTAGATTCTGACTACTGCGGTTTTAAAAAGGCTCTGAAAACAGCATTAGTGCCGTCCGTTCAACGAAGGAACGGTCACATTTCCCAAAGTCTGGCATTTAGTATTATAGTAGAATGTAATACAATAGTAGAATAGAATAGAATAGAATAGAACACAATAAAATAGAATAGAACAGAATTGAACAGAACAGAATAGAACAGAACAGAACAGAATAGAATAGAATAGAACACAATAGAACACAATAAAATAGAATAGAACAGAATTGAACAGAACAGAATAGAACAGAACGGAATAGAATAGAATAGAACAGAACAGAATAGAATAGAACAGAATAGAATAGAACAGAACAGAATAGAACAGAACATAATAGAATTGAACAGAATAGAACAGAACAGAATAGAATAGAACAGAATAGAACAGAATAGAACAGAACATAATAGAATAGAACAGAATAGAAAAGAATAGAACAGAACAGAATAGAATAGAACGGAATAGAATAGAACAAAATAGAATAAAATAGAACAGACCAAAATAGAACAGAACAAATTAGAATAGAACAGAATAGAACAGAACAAAATAGAACAGAATAGAACAAAATAGAATAGAACAGAATAGAACAAAATAGAATAAAATAGAACAGACCAAATAGAACAGAACAAATTAGAATAGAACAGAACAAAATAGAATAGAACAGAACAAATTACAATAGAATAGAACAGAATAGAATAGGTGCAACAATTTTAACCAAACTCCAGTACTACAGGAAATAAGAATACAGCACATTTAAAATCAGAAAAACTAAAAATAAGATAAGATCCCAATCTTGTCTTGTTCTTTACGTCCGACATTTGGAAGAATCGGTTCATAAAGAAGACAGATAATTTATCAAGATTCTCCTGGTGCCTGGGAAGAAGAACCATAACAAAGACCTGACTGAAGACTGACGCTCCGTCTTAGAAACAATGGCTTTCAAACATAAATAATAAGGAAGGAAGGAAACGTCTTTCTAAAAAAAACTGGGGAAAATGGGGGAAAAATGTGTCTATTAAGGAACGTAAACACATTCTGACACATTTTCATTTGTTTGTTTTCTGTTCTTTTTGCTCGTCAACCTGAGGAGACTGGCTTGGAAATAGAATATCAATTTCAACTCTTAACATTTCACTAAAATAAAATAAGAATAGAGTTAAGTAGACTAAAAAGGTTCAAATACTTGCATTATTTTACATATATTTTAATGAAAACTATAGAATAGAACAGAATTACAATTGCAATAACAATGCAATTTTTATTAGAAAAAAAAAGGTATTGATATTAATAAATATTCATGTGGTTAAATAAAGGATATACTGTATGTACATGACATTTTCCTGGTTGTCACTATATGAAACCTACTCTTTACAGGCCTGTACGTCAGTGTGTGTAACTGAAATTAAATGTGTGTGTTGATATAGACGTACCACAGTGGAATGTGTGTAAGGAAATATTAATATGTGTGTGTACATGTACATTAAGTTCTGTGACTCACATGTTTTCAAAGTTAATGAACTGTATTTTGTGCTTGTGAACATATGCAGAATAAAAGCAGAGACTAAATGTTTTTTTTTTTTTTTATCTTTTTTTAACGTTGAGGCAGGGATTTAATTGCATGTCTGTGGGGCATTGGTCCAACCTCTGTCCTTCTTGATGTGTATGAGAGTTCTGTCAGTACAATATGTGCCTGACATTTACAAATATAACCCATCTAACCACACAAGAACCACGCATAATGAAAAAATGTAGCACCAGTATAAAATCATGCACAGAGCGGGAGCAGAGAGGTTTATCAAAAGGCTAGAGGTGTCAAACATACGACACGTGGGCCCAAACCGGGCCAGGCTGGTACATGGGAGGAATACCGTATTTTCTGGACTATAAGTCACAGTTTTTTTCATAGTTTGGCCGTGGCTGCGATTTATGTGTGAAATTATTAACACATTATTATATCATTTCACATGTTATTTTCACACTAAACCACCAGAGGGCG
>JAPSES010074009.1:0-10746 GCA_029822895.1 Maxillicosta whitleyi
CTGTGTCATTATGATACAGAATGTAGACATACTTATTTATGCCTCTGCCAATGTCACTGCTCAGTGTCACAATTATATTATGTGGATTGAACAGATTGGTGTCAATATTGTGTGTGTGATTTATCATGCAAGATTTAGACCAAAAGTTAAAAAAAAGCTTTAGACAAAAAGATGGTAATATAATGTAACCAGTAACGGCATCCACTTCTGAAATGTAAGGAGTAGAAAATGCAGATAACTGCCACAAAATGTAGTGAGGTAAAAGTAAAAGTATGCATTGTTATTTTTACTAAGTAAAGTACAAATATATATATAAAAAAATACTTAAATACAGTAACAAAATATAAATACTTTGTTACATTCCACCTCTGCTTATTACTACACTTACTTACATGTGCACAATGCATCGAACACTTTAAATCTCTTTTAAAAATGTATCTATTTGCACTGTCTTTTAATACATGTGACTTATTTGTTTTATTTCCTGGTTGCATTTTTAGATACTATTGATCTTATTATTGTTTATCTGTTTCATCAGTTTTAGCATATCTGATCTTCTATATCTATATGTTTTATTAGATTTATTACATCTTGTATTTTTACTTATATCCTTATACATCACTTCAAACACTTGTTGCATTGTTGCAAATGTGCTATAGCATTAAACTTGACCTTGACTTATTACAGCATTAAAAAAAATCCCTTCTGAATTTACTAAAAACATGTTATGCAATGTTAGCAACATTATACATTTGGCTTTATTTAATCTGAGTACAAAAAAATGATACATGCAATATGATTTTCAAAGGTTTTGTGTTAATTAACCAGAATTTCACTGTCATCTTACACAGAAAAATCATATCTTAACCTAGTTTATTTAGAGGATAGAGAAGGCTTTGTAACGGAGTGAGAATTCCTCCACTTGCATGAATTTATTTGGAATTCCAGATGAAGGCGTTGTCAGAACAGATGGGTTTCCAAGGCGTGTTATGCTTAGTTTTCTGGAGGGACTCCTGCAGCCCACAACTAGAGGGAGGAGTGCAATTGGTGTAAAATCCTCCATGTGGTCCCTTTTCAACAGATCATATTTACACCTGCATTGTTCCTGGTCCAGAGGTCACTAATGTGAAGACCACAGACAATATAGGGTTCTGTGATTAGGTTTCATTTTGTCCTTCACAATTAAAAAAGTAACATAAAATTGAGATGGGACAGGAAAAGCTTGGCTTCTTCATACTCTGTTTCAGACACAAAGTGTTATTAATGTGCTACACTGAAATCATTTTTCATTTAGTATGGCATTTTTGGTTGATCTGTATTGGTCTGTCTTTCTGTATTCTGGAGTGTTGTATGGAATTATATGTTTTTCTTCTTTTTCTTTAATTTACTTAAAGATTTTGCTCTTTCTTGTGCCAAATAAATCACTTATGTGACATTCATGCAATTTACTTCTAAACGACCTTAACAATCCTGGACTATGGTCAGAATGCAATATTTCTCCCCATACTGATGATGTTAATTAAAGTAAAATTAAAAAAAATATGAAACAACCTAACAATTATGTATATTGTAGAATGAATGTAGGAGTCAGGTTTGACCATAAATGCTGTGGTTTGTGGGAGTTCTATGGCATCTTGCAATATGACTTCACATATTTCATTTATGAGCTTTCTAAATGATTGTAGTTTACTGAAATGTTTCTTTATTCTTCCATTAATCTCTTCAGTTCTAATTAGTTTGATGCTTATTTGGACAATTTTGGTCATTATCAAAAGTAACTGGTTGGGTGTAGGATTTGGACGCTGACACTTTCTATGTAAATCTGTCCCTTTGAATCCAGAATTGATCAATAATATGTATGTTTTACACATCATCAGTGAAAGTAACACGTCCTCCATGCAGTATGTTCTTATTCTTGCTGTTAACTGTTAAATTTCCTCTGAAGGTGTTCATGAAAGAGTGTCTGGAGCAGCGTTTGGAGAAAGACAGGGATGAAGTCAGACGTCAAGCTGCCATGATAATCCGAGCTCACCTGCTCACTTTCTCTGCCAAGTATGATCATTTTCATAGAGTTTAACACCTTCAGTTGAGTGTGTTTCAGTCTCATGTTATAAAAAATGCTTTTGTTTCCTTGTTTTGTCCCCAGGAAGCACTTTAAGCGTGTGCGTGCCAGTGTTGTCACCATCCAGAAACACCTCCGGAAGCACATCCTCCACAAACAGTTTGTGAAGAAGCGCAAGGCAGCGTTGGTTCTGCAGAAACACAGACGAGGCCAAGTGGCACGAACGCGGGTCCGAAAACTCAGAGAGGAAAAGAAGAAGAAGGAGGAAGAAGAGAAGAAGAAAGAGGAAGAAGAGAAGAAGACTCTTGGTGAAGGAGCAACAGGGGAAGCGACAGAAGAAGCAGAAGATGGGGACAAAAAGGTAAATGCTCAGACGGTCAAATGTCTGTGGATCAAGTAAAGACTGAACAAAACATCTTGAATCTCAAATAAACATTAATATTGATGTTCTGTTAGAGCTGGAATGCTAAATTTGCTTCCAAAAGAGCCTGTATTGACATAAAGCACAGTTGCCGTCACTTTAATCCATAAAGACCCAATATTTAACATTCAATACAACATTTAATCTTTCTTTTAGTGATTTATCATCATTATATTATTCTCTGAATTTTGTATTTTTTCCATGTATTTTCCTGAATTTAATTTACTGATCATGTTGATGTTCATTTAAGGTCAGAGTAAATTCAAAGATTATTAAAGCAGAAACAGAGATAAATAGAATTTGAATAGGTACTAATTCATCATTTAAACAATGCGGATTTGAAGAAAACAAAAGATAGAGAAAAATAATTTCAATGAGGAGGGAGTTCTTTAGCAGCTTTCTGCAGGTGTTGGTGGCACCACCCAGGCTGCATGTGGCAGTTTCCCCTGATCTTTTGTGAATTAGGCTGGATTTGCAGTGAGGTTTATTAACATAGAAAGGGTCTGATTTTGTGTTGAATGCATGAGTGTTCCTGATTTACATCTATGCAAATGAAGGAACTGCACAATGAGGCATCAGAAGTCTGCTTGGAAGCACAGTTTGTGGTGAATGTAACCCTTTGTATGTGCTTTGTTAAATATCTTTTGTTTCATATGGAATAGTTTATTGCAGTTCTTTTGAGGGTTTGGATTTTTAATACATATGAACATTCCAGGAACACCATGTATGTAAAATACCATTTTCTATTGCTTCCTAAAATGACTCTTTCCTCTTCTCTGCTCATGAAGGATGAGGCGCGACAGATGGAGGAGATCTTACAGTTGGAGAGAGAGATCGAACGCTTACAGAAGAAGAGAGAAGACGAGGTATCTCAGCTGTGTGAGTCTTCCAAACAGGAGCTGCAGCTGCGCAGAGACGCTGAACTCAAACGGATGAAGAAGGAGGCTTCACGCAAAGCCTCATCGCTCATCGACCTCCTCAACTTTGGAGGCGTGGATCCTGCGCTGGCGGCGGTTGGATCCAAGGCCGCTGCTGAAGCCAAACCTCCAAAAGCTGCAACTGCAGCCAAAGGTCCATCCAAAGATGAGGAGGTGGACGAAGGCTTCCACGCAGAGGAGGAGTGCATCCCCCTGCCTGACTTCCCCCCTCCTGCTGAGACAGATGCTCCTATGGATCAGGACATACTCGTTCAGCTCCCCCCTCCTCCACCTGCTTTTGCAGAGGGAACAGTGCCTCCTGCGCCTCCTCCTCCCCCTCCTTTGCCTGCAGACGGTGTTGCAGGCCTGCCTCCTCCTCCTCCTCTACCTCCACCCGGTGATGGCTCTGCTATCCCTCCACCTCCTCCACTCCCCCCTCTCCTTCCAGAGGCAGAGAAAAAGGAAGGAGCCAAAGCTGAGACGGAGAGGAAGGTGAGCATGGTGGAGAGCCTGGTGGACGGGGACGAGCCCATCTACAGTATGCCCGCTGACACAGAGTCAGACTACGACCAGGAGGAGGAGGAGGGCTCGGTCAACGCTGGAGACGACAGCTCAGTGTCGGGAAGTAACCGTGGAAGCACAGCCGTGACGGATGAGGAGCACCCGAGGAAGTCGACCTGCACCAATGCCAGTATTGAGTCCTACAGAGGCAGCTCTGACTCTGTGAGGACACACACTTACACGCATCCTCACACGCGTGCACGCAGATATGTATGAGCAGCTATACACAGACGCTTTCATTATTGTGTCATTTCTTTTAATGGGCAATGAAATATTCTCACTTGTGTTAAGATCTTCCACAGTCATTAGATGTTAATGTTCTTTTCTGCTGTTTCAGTATGCAGACAGTGATGATGAGCATGATGGCATGATGGACACTGATGAAGAAGTGACGAACGGCAGGGTGACCTTGCTTAATGGAAACGGACCACCATATTTCCATGGTTACCTCTACATGAAAGGTCGATGAATTTTTTTTTTTCTAAATTAAGGTGCAGAGTATAAGATTCATGGGTGTATGATGGAATATTTGGGCTTTGCACAGGAGAAATTGGGTTTCTGACAAAACAAACGCTATATTCACACTTCTGGCCAAATCTGACTTTTTACCCATATGTGACCCTTATCTGTTTAGTTTTTTTATGATAGTCTAAACAGCATAAGTCCTCCATATCCTCCTGACACCCAGCAATACAGTTTTGTCCTCTGTAGGGGAAGGTATTGCGTTTTTTTTTTGTTGTTGTTGTTTTTTAATGAATCGTGGGATTTTGAGTTTTAATTTTTTTTAATTAGGTGTTCATCTGTGGGGCTGCTGTGGATGGATTTTGTAGTGTTTTTTAAAGTTTCATGGTTTTACTTTAAAAATACTTTCCACTACAAAGGCCATTCCATAAAAATATAAATAAACAAATAAATATAATTTTTTTTTTAAAACTATATCGGCAAAATATGTTACATTATGCAGTTTCTGATCAAGACAGTTGTTTAATGCAAAAAAGCTAAAACTTTCAATTTGCTGGTTGTCAGGATGATAAGGTTCTTTTTTATGTTTCCATGTGTCCAGAGTACAGTGTGAGGAGAAGAGTATTTAGTCTGTTTCAGTTTAGAACTTCACCACTAGATGCCACCAAATCCTACACACTGCACTGTTAAACCATCTACCTTTTACATTTGGTGTGGGTTTGTAGAGTCTAACATGTCTTCTGCTCCTTCAGCTGGTCTTATGATCCCGTGGAGGAGGCGGTGGTGTGTCTTAAAGGATGAGACTTTCATGTGGTTTCGGTCTAAACAAGAATCTCTTAAATCTGGCTGGCTCTACAAGAAGGGAGGAGGACTGTCCACTCTGTCCCGCAGGTTGTTGTAGTTGTTACTGAGTGTAGTTGCATGTTAATAAAAGAATGCCTGTATTTCTTATAAGTCATTAGCAATGATGTAAAAACTCTATGAATTCATTTAGGGGAATATTGAGTAAAGTAGATGTAAAAATATACATAAACCAAAAATAACTGTATGTAATCTAGTGTCATAAATGATATTATGCATGATTTGAGTCATTTAAAGCTGCAGTAGACAGACTGATGTCATATCATGCTTCTATGCAAAGTTCCACCAAAAATATTAGGGTTAGTAGAGCTTATATGCTATTTTTTAGCAATCTTGTCAATCTTCAGATCATTATCTCGCCCCCTATCTCTGTGATTGGCCAAAAAGGTTCCTCACAGAAAAGAATTTCTAAAACCTGCAAAACAGGAACATGATGAAGTTCACTACTCTAATTATTATGTGTTGAATTATTATTATGGAATTATGGAATTTATTCCCTTGTGGCACCAAAAATATGTTGCTTACTGAAGTGTGAAATGGCTTTCTATTAAAGCTGAGGATGTAATGCAAAATATGTAAATAAAATGAAACAACCAACAGTGCACTCACTAACAACTAATTTACAGAACCATGCATGCTGGTTTTACTGATTCACAGATCTACCTGTAACTTGAAAACACACGTGCATGAACAGTTCCCTTGAACTTTTCTGGGCTTTTTGGGAATGTGTCTAACTTAATCGTTTTAACACTCTGCAGAGCTGGAGTACTACACAAGCAACCGTATAGTGACTTTTACTGATATATTTCAGTGCAAATGTACTAAACTAACAAGGATTCAGCTAAATTGCAATTGCAGTTAATAGTAACTTGTCATTTTAAGATGCATGGAAAAAGCTAAGTTACTTTAGTATAATGTGGTGGGATATGTCTAATCCCTGGTGCATGGATGCTATAGATAACAAATTTTCTATTAAAAAACCTATATAAGTCTAAGGAGTAGTGTATATCATTGATAAAGTAAACACATTGTAATGTTTAAAGGATCACTATTGCTTGATGTTTCATGGTGTCTGTCTTTCTATGCGGCAGAAACTGGAAGATGCGTTGGTTTGTGCTGAGGGACAGTAAACTGATGTATTATGACAATGACAGCGAAGAGAAGCTGAAGGGGACCATCGACATCCGCGCTGCCAAGTAAGAATTAGACAAGGGAGTTGTTTCAGTGTTTCCTCAGAGAACAATACACAGTGTAGTTAATGTCAATATGTTTGCATTTTTGACACTTAAATTTGTACATAGAAGTCCATCAAATCCACTTATAAGGACACTAAAAACAAGAACAAACAGACTCAAGCACAGTTTTTTATCCACAAGTCATTAAATGTGCTCCCCACTGACCAACCCTGCTAATATCCAAACACATGCACCTCGTTTTTCTTAATCTTACCTTGTATATATCCTATTTGTTGTACATATTTCTTATCTGTAGTATAGTTAGCTTTCTGTATATTTCAGTAGTTTTTATAGTACTTCAATAGTATATGTATAATTAGTATTTTATCTTGGAACTTTAATACATAGCTTATATTTTTCAGTATTTTGTGTGATATTTCATATTCCTTTTTGCACTAATTGTCCTTGCTGCTAAACAGAACTGATCTGACAAACGAATCTTCATCGCTCCTGTGACAGTGACAATAGTGATCTATTCTATTCTGTTCTGTTCTGCTCTGTTCTATTCTGTTTTATTCATTTCATTTCTGTTCTATTCTGTTGTATTCTATTATGTTCTATTCTATTCTATTCTGTTCTGTTCTGTTCTCACATGTCTATATCTTACACTTCTCCATGTTCACAGTTTCAACAATATTATGAATGCATCTTCAATTTCCTTCTGAAACTTTATTCTATTTTAATTTACTAAAAGAGAGCCATAAGTAGACTGTATATAATAGTGCAGTAGTAAAATTATATGTGTGTGTGTGTGTGTGTGTGTCATGTTTTTTACAGGGAGATTGTGGATAATCATGAAAAGGAGAACGCTCTAAACATTGTGACAGATGAGAGGACATATCAGGTGTTTGCAGAATCACCAGAGGATGCCAGGTTTGGAGGAGATTTAAGACTAAATCCTAAGTGAAAACATGATTTGGTTTGTATGTGATTAAAGTGGTGTATTTTTTTAAATTTGTGTTGTTTTTTGTGTTCTATTCAGTGGGTGGTTTAATGTGCTCAGTAAAGTGCGTGTGTGCACTCCTGATCAGCTGCTGGAGATGTCCCATGAGCAGGCCAACCCAAAGAACGCTGTGGTCAGTCGTTACATCAGCAATAAAATGTCATTTCTATTTGATTATCAGTAGCGTTGTTTATTAATTTCACACAAGACTGAGGGTTTTGCTGATTTTGTTTTACTGAGCTTGCTTTTAAAAGTGTCTCTCTGAAGCAAACATTATTCAGAGGCATGCAAGTAATTAGCACTTAACATACTTACTTCCTCATTCAGGGAACTCTTGATGTGGGGCTGATCGACTCTGTGTGTGCATCTGACAACCCTGATCGGTAAGTTGGACCAATCTGGAACCAAATTCATGTTAAGAGTGGATTATTTTTCAACAATGAATTTTGCATTGTATCAGATTCTTCAAATAAAGTGAGAAAATTTTATTTACAAACAATCTAGTCAAGTGTAAAACCATAACCATGCTGTAGAATTCCCCCTTGTGTGACTAATAAAGGCATATCTTATCTTAAAATTCACATTAAAAAAATAAATAAATGCAAAACTTTACAACAGAGGAATACCTGACTATCTGAAGGTGAATTTTTATTAAAAGTGTTACTTTGACCTTTGCAGACCCAACTCTTTTGTCATCATCACGGCCAATCGTGTGATCCACTGCAACAGTGACACACCTGAGGAGATGCACCATTGGATCAGTTTGCTGCAAAAACCCAAAGGAGACGCCAGGATAGATGGACAGGAATTCCTTGTCAGAGGTGAGACCTTTTTTTTTTTTTTTTTTCAAATGCTGACAAACAGAAATATTGTCCATATGTGTTGTCATGAACAACAGTCTGAATCAGGCTTGCTGTGCCTGGTTGCAGGACAAAGTGATCTCTAAAAGTACCAAGATTATTAAAAGTTGTGTCCTCACCACACAGTTTAATCATATACTGGAGATTTGCTCTTATATCTATCTTTAAAACTTAGTAGCTATCCAGGAAAAATACTAAAAACTAGTTATTTAAAATGTAACTTCACCCCTCAGGATGTGTGAGTTATCCTTCAAATCACAACTTAAACATTGGATAAAGGAAAACCAAGCATGTGACCATCAGTAATGTGTCCTCATCATGGTGTTGGTTTGTGTGTTTTTATGATTATGATTATGTTTAGTCTTTTGTCAGTTGTCTTTCTTGTCACCTGCCCAGGGACTACAGATAGAAATTAGCACTGTTTCTGCAATTACTGTAGATGTTCATTTATATGCACTACCCTAAATAAATAAATAATTATACCAATTTGTACTGCTTTGAAAGGCAACCTACAACAAATTAAATCACTTTTAGCATAAGCTGCATTTGGAATATTTCCACTACTTTTTTCCTAAGTTCCTCAGTTCAATTCAGTTTCATTTGTAGAGCCCTATATCACAACAAGGTTGCCTCATAGGGTTTACAGAATTAGTTGTACATGAAAACAAACAACAGTCAAATAAGCTGTAGATGTGCTTAGACCCTCCTTCTCATCAAGAAAAATCTCAAAAAAAAAACAAAAAAACAACCCAGTGGGAAAAGAGGAACCTGGGGGAGAACCACAGTGAAGGACAGATCCACTCCCATGGACGGACACCAGGACAGATGGATGTCCATTTACAGATGTAGTTCCAGACTGTTAATCTAAATCTAAGGAACTGTTAATCCCAAACAGTTACTTCCTGCAGGGAAGAATCCATGAAACCATCTTAAGTCTCAGAATTCTTCAAGGACTGATCGAACTCACAACAATCACCTTTCTCAACTCACTACCCACGTGTGCTTCTGGTCCTGTGTGTAACTGTTGTTTGTGCTTTATGCAGAGGCGTGTTTTTTTTTTTTTTTTCATAAACTACACCCTGTAGAGTTACATTATAGAGTGGAATTTGTCTTTTTTTTCTCTGCTCAATTCCCTCATGTTTGTTCATCTTCATTCTGCATAAACGAGGTGCTGGTAACAGCTGCGGACGTCAGTTCAACTGTATCTGTATTCCCATGTTTGTCTGTGTTTAATGTATCTTGATCAGTTGTAACTGGAATGTAAATTTCTCAGATAATGAGATAAATAAAGTACAATCAATCAATCACTAACCCAACCAGAGTTTGACAAAACTGACAGCTCTGTAACCTACATTATGGTTTGACTTCAGTGTTTTAATACATTATCTTGGGTTAAAACTGGCAAAGAAACTGACTGTACTATTTTAAAAGGCAAAATCTATGCCACATTTTCATAAAAAAGCAATATAATGACTTCAGTTTCTCTTTGGAAATGTAATAGTTTTGTAGACTTCTACTGAAATATGGGCTTCAGATTACAGAGTGTCAGCATTCATTTTCATACAGATAGAATAAATTAATCCAAAATACTATCAACAGTTTTTCTGCTTAGCTCTTCCTCCTTTCAATGCTTCTTTTTCTTGTATCTTAATTTCTCAGGCTGGCTTCAAAAGGAGATGAAGACGAACGCTAAGAGCACCTCTCTGAAGCTGAAGAAGCGCTGGTTTGTGTTGACCCACAGTTCTTTGGATTACTACAAGAGCTCAGAGCGTAACTCCTCCAAGATGGGAACTCTGGTCTTGAACTCCCTCTGTTCCATCATTCAGCCGGATGAACGAGTGCACAGGGAGACAGGTGAGGAAGGAAAAGGCAGGAAGGGCGGCTTTAATCAGGGATTAGACATGTGAGATTTAGGATTACATGGAATAAGAGAATCTTGGTTTTACAAAGAAACCTGAAAAATTAATCCAGACTTTTTTTTTCTTTTAATAAATGCGGACTGTGTCTTTATTTCTAAGGCTACTGGAACATCATAGTGTATGGGAGGAAGCATTCCTACCGCCTTTATACAAAGATGCTGAACGAGGCCATGAGGTGGACGGCTGCGATACAGGGCGTCATCGACAGTAAAACGCCTATAGAGACTCCAACTCTGCAGCTCATCAGAGATATCAAGGTACATCACAGAAACAGACACAAAACACAACATCAGGGGTGTCAAACTCATTTTAGTTCGGGGCCACATTCAGCCCAATTCAATCTCAAGTGGGCCAGACCGGTAAAACATTAGCATAACTAGAAAAGGACTTGGAGAGCGTAAACCTCCACCAAGCAGCACAGTTCAGGTCACACATTTGAAGACACTATATGAGAAAACAGGACTTCCACTGCTATCTGGTGGACATTTGTTAGTACTACAACAGC
>JAPSES010074010.1:0-10746 GCA_029822895.1 Maxillicosta whitleyi
CTATTTGTTCTGTCTGTTTCTATCTGGTGGATCTGGTCTGGAGGATCCAGTTTTCTGATGTATCTGGACCTGACTTACATCAGACTGTGTGTGTGTGTGTGTGTGTGTGTGTGTGTGTGTGTGTGTGTGTGTGTGTGAGGGGATTCCCTGATCTGTGAGGACGTCAGGAAATTCCACAAAGACAGAAAAAACACTGTTTATTCACACACACACACAGTGAAACCAATACACGTGTTTGTTTGGTCGAAACACGTGTGGGTTTGTTCTGTTCAGACTCAGTTCTTCAACATATTTAAACAAAGAAAGAAATAGTAATTAAAATAAAAGTATTTATATGGCCAAAAAGCACAGAGACACTGTTAAATAGTATATACTGTTGTAGGTATGACTATATATATATATATATATATATATATATAATCTATAGAAAGTAATACACAGTTTACATATTTATATATTGCTCTCTCTATATATATATATCGTATATGTGTAAAGTAATCTACACTGTTTATATATGTATACATTGCTCTATATTGTATACATGTACTGAGTTCTATATATTGTTCACTTATTTGTACACAGCTAGAAATATTTGTATGTATGTACAGTTTATAGTTATTTACACTGTTTACATATGTGTATACAGGTATATGTGTTATATAGAGAGGATAATATACACTGTTAACATACGCATCATTTATATAGTATATATGTGTAAATACATTGTTTACATTGTTGCTATATATATTGTGTGTACATATTGAGTTCTACATACTGTTTATGTGCACACAGTTATATGTGCTGTTCATATATGTAGACAGAACAATATATTTATTGTTTACATATCGGATATGTAGTGGATAACCAAAACAAAACAGCCACTTTAATATTTTGTCTTCAGTTTTGATGACAGCCCACACTCACTGTGGCTTTGTTTGGACAAACTTCCATCCATTCCTTCTTGTCCAGATCTTGTATTGATGAAGATCTTCTCCATCACATCCTGAAGATTCTTCACGTGGATCATGTCTGGACTCTGTGGTGTCCAATCCATGTGGTAAATGATGTCTCATGCTCCTGAACCCTCTTTAACCATCTGATCCTGGTGCCTCTTGTTGTTGTGTTGTTGTCTATGAATACGTCGGAGTCATCAGCAAAGAAAAACTCCACTGATGTTCATCCAGTTTATTCGGGTTCATCTGACCTCATTTTATGGACACATAACACTGTGAATGTAGACCTGACCAACACTGCCCCCACAGGCTTTTACTGTAGGCACTAGGCATGATGGGTAATCACTGCATCTGCGGCTCTTCTCACCCTGATGCACCATCAGTCTGGACTCATCAGATCACATGACCTTTTTCAATTGAAACACATTCCAATCTTTATCCCCGTTAGCAAATCAAAGTCTTTTTTCCAATTAGCCTGATGATAAATGGTTCTTCACATTGAGTTTGTGGAAATGCTCTTACTTTTACTCTTAAGCAAAGCCACAAGTTTTATTGTTGATGTTTCTGTGATTGATTTCACCAAACAGATCAGTGATCTTCAGTTGTTTTTTTTTTCTATCCACATTTCTTCCTCAGAGATGAAAGCTCATCACTGTATTTTCATTTTTTAACCACGTGTTGAGCCATTTTTAACCCAGTTTTACTAGTTTAAGTATATCCATAGTTGTTTTTGTTGGCTGATGCAGGCCAACAGTCTGACCTTTATGACAGTGACATATCTTCCACATCTCCAGGATGCATCTTCTCACATGGTTTCAGAAGCGAGAAGCTCCTCACTGCAGCTTGGGTTAAATAACTTAGATCTTACTTTGTCCAAGGCAGGTTTACCTCTCACAGATAAGACCTCGTCATGGTTGGACTCTGTCCTTCTCATCTGCTCAGTTTCTTGACAGATTTAAGTTTGTTCCTTCAGTGAACATCTGTGATACATCTGGACATGAACCTTCTGAATTTGGAATATGGAGCAGGATCAATAAATACACAGGAAACAAACCACAGAGAAGTCAGTGAGTATGAGACTGATATCACACATTCCCTGATAGAGGGGAGGGAATATGAAATGGGATTATTTACAAATTAAATACATACAGGGCAGATTGACATAAAATTACCAGAAGTCCACAGGTAGCACCAGTAAACAGCAAACGTGGAGTTGGACGTACTGTTAAACATATGTAGGTTTGTATTTATTTGTATGTATATAAACATATGTACTGAAGTTCCTGGTTTCAGTGTGAGTGTTTGTGTGGAGTTTCACTGTTTTCTCCACGTCTGTGCAGTTGGTAGTCCAACGACGAAAGGTTCGGTGGTCTGAATCCTGGCACTGACTGACCACATGTCGAAGTGCCCTTGGGCAAGACATTGAACCCTAAATTGATCCCAGTAGTGCCTGGCACTCATATGTATGAGTGTGTGCTTGAATGGGTGAATGTGAGGCTTTGTAGGCGCTTTGGGCCCATGAAGGCGTATAAAATGAGCTGTATAAGTGCAGTCCGTTTATATTTACATTCACCGTTTCGTCTCGTGTCCAAATCCATGCATCTCAACAGGTTAACTGATGAATCAAAATAACCTGGATGTGGCAGTGAATGGTCTTTGGTCTGTAAATGCTAGCGTGTTCCCCAACTTCAACAGCATCCCAGAGGACTGAACGGTTCAGAAAATGAACCAATGTTTGTCTGATATTTATTGTTTTTATACATACAATCTTTTATTTTGTCGTTTCATACACGTACACACACGACTGGTAGAGGCGTGCCTTTGGTTTTCTGTTTTCGGCAGATGGTATGTGATGGATCGTAGGTTCCACCTCCACCGCTCCATAATATTACGTTCTTTGATGTTGTCCCATGTTCTAAACCCTGGAGCGGACACAGGTCAGAGTATCACACCTCCCCAGTGCTGAACATGCCTCCAGCAGGAGCTTGTGACATTCTAACTGGACAGTGGTGGAGAATCCCAGCTCCATAAAGTAAAAGTCCTGCCATGTATTTGTTCTACCTGTTCACTTAACACAGGTGATTCCACTAGTTGGACACCATTCACTGGATAGTGACGCACGTCAAACCCAGCACCTTCTGATTGGACCAAAGGAGAAGATGTCACATCATATTAAAAAATTGTATAAAAACTGACCGTGACTGTGGACAAACGTTCAGATGAATCCAAGTGACTCCAGTGTTGGATCAAAGTGACCCGCCTCTATAAAAAAAACATGAAATCTGGGTTAAAAGTGACTTCCACAAACACCACGACCAGCAGAACAAGACGGAGACGGGCCTGTTGGTCGTCACCAGAACATTCGTCATAGCCCCGGGGTCCGACCGCCCTCACCCGCTGGGGTCCAGGTCCACACAGACCAGTGACACCGACAACAGGCCAAAAAAAATATTATAAATCATGTGTTCCAGGAGGGACTCAGACCCTACACTGGTGTTTTTGTCATCTGTGATGGTGGGATGGTTGATGGTGCTGATAAGAGAAGAAAAGACAGAAGATAAGACTTTATTTATTCCACCGTGGGGAAATTTCACAATTAACAGTAGAAATGTACGACAAGTGCAGAGAAAAAAACATGAAAGAAAAACAGCAAATGAGTGAGAAATAAAATATAAAAAAACTTAGTATTTATATCCTCCGACACCAGAAAAGTCAAAGTTTTAGATTTATTTTTTAAACTGTCTTGATCAGAAACCGCTTAATGTAACTGTTTTTTCTGATACATTTTTTTTTTTTAAATCATGTTTATTTATATTTTTATAGAATGTAGTTTGCAGAGGGCAGTATTTTTAAAGTAAAACTGTGAAACTTTTGTCCCTTAATGGCGACAACAATGTATTGTATTGTAATATTTATTTAAATAACGATGTTGAATATATTATTTGTGTAACACTATGATTGTTGTTTTTGTTTTTTGTTTTTTTGAAATCATAATAGTTCCAACAAAAATGAATCAGGGACAAATTGTTTCCTGTTATTTTATTACATCCATGGAAATTTTTCAAAGATTCTGGTTCCACGTTATTAAATCCCTTGAATTTGGATGATTGACATCCAGGACAGAAGATGACCTGTATTGTGTGAAGTGAAGAGGAACAGAGGGTGGACTGGTAATCAGACACTATTGAACTCACTTTTATTTATAATAGTTTCTCACCTGAACCCATGATATTTTTCTGACCTTTCTTGAGCCCGCCCCCTTTGGGTCGAGCTGTCAGATCCACAGGTTGATCCAACGACTTTATCAGTGTTATGAGCACAGTTTGTGTTTTTTTTAAAGCTACTGTTGTGTTTGTGTTCAGCTCCTCACTTTTACACAAATACAGAAGTGTGTGTGTGTGTGTGTGTGTGTGTGTGTGTGTGTGTGTGTGTGTGTGTGTGTGTTCCGGCCGTACATTAATGCAGAAACCTGAACCTCACACACACACACTCACAGACACACACACCTGTGTGACATTTAGGCAGGTATAAAAGCCTCTCTGCACACGCTCAGAGGCAGACGACTTCCTGACATCACCACGGTAACGCTCACCTGTTGAACTGAACCAGCACCTGTCTGACCTCATAAACATGCTCACCAGGTACGTTCCAATCACCTGCATCTGTTGATCATTACATCTGATTGATTGATTATTTTTTTCCTTTTTAAATATTGATATTATTATTGATGTCACATGTGAAACGTTTATGCTGTTCTATATCTGTGCTGAACAAGATTTTTACGAAGAATATTAACAAAATAGTGACTCTCAGTCATTCTCACAGGGTCAGTGTTGAAGGTGCCGACTCTAATGGCTTCCCCCAATCAGGAAAAAAAAAATAAAAGAAAGATAGAAAAAAATCACTAACAAATATCACATTTGTTAGTGATTTTTTTCTGTCTTTCTTTTTTTTTTTTTTTTTGCTACAGAAAACCAAAGAAAAGCAGACTGAAAAACTAACGATATTGTAAAATATAAGTACTGATACAACTCTGGTTGTGTAGAGGGAATGATTGATCAATTCTATGTACTACAATACCCATGAACCTCAGCTGCTGTTGCCATGGAGAAGAGGCTTTCACTTCCCTCTAGAAAGTGCAGATAGATGTCGTTTATTTATGTCAAACTGGGGGATTACAGGCTTTACATTCTGTTGAAACAGCTCGGACTTCAGTTTGTTAAAGTCCACATTAGACTTTGTAGAAACAGGAGAATGCGACGCTCTGTGATTGGACGGTTGATGCTAAAATGCATCCTGGGAGTTGGAGTCTAATGCAGCTGTTAGACTTTCATTGCTATACTTCAAGCAAATTAATTTTGTTAAAGTGAAACTACTTTAGCATCAATTCAGACTAAACTGATCATAAATAAAGTACAGTGTTTATATTCTTCCATAATGTTGGATATTTGAAACTGCTGTTTGTTTTACAGGAACGTTGTTCTTCTCTTCTCCCTGTTGTTTGTGTTGGTGAAGGGAGACCTGGACTCCAACGGTGGGATGTTGTTATTATTAATACAAGTACTGATTATTAATGGATGAACAGAATCAAAGAGTGTAAAGAAACAGTTTTCCAACAGGTGTAACAGCTGATACACAGTGATGTTACAACGGAACAAACAGCTTTCACTTCTTATTAATACAGGAGCAAAGAGTATAGATAAGTCCAAAGAGGAGCAAAAATAGCTGTTGTAATAATCTTATTAACATAAGATTTAATAAAAGTAAATCACCATGGAAACCACTTTGTTTTAAATTATATCATTTCTGATGATGAACTGACATGTTTTTAATTTTATGTTTTCAGATGCAGGGATCCAAGCCATGTCAACAGGTAGGTCTGTCAACTGTGTGTCTGTCCACCTGTCTGTCCACCTGTCTGTCTACCTGTCTGTCCTCTCACCTGTCTGTCCTCTCATCTGTTTGTCCTCTCACCTGTCTGTCCACCTGTCTGTCCACCTGTCTGTCCTCTCACCTGTCTGTCCTCTCACCTGTCTGTCCACCTGTCTGTCTGTCTCATAGATAAAGACTCAACGTCTGATGAAGCTCCAACAGGTCGGTCAAAATTTTTATTAATTCATTTAGTTATTTCATGTAAAAACATTTAAAAATAAAATTTAAAAAAATTGAGTCAGAGAACAGGAAATTTAATTTAAAATAAAATAAAACAGTCAATAACACAACATTAAAGTAACAGTAACACAACGTCTGATAACATTAACAGTTTCTCCTCATTCATTTTGACATTTTTTTGACCAGCGTGTAAATAATAAACAACACATTTACTATCACCAGCACCACATAATAGCCTAATAATGATCTAAATAGCTATTATTATTATTATTGTTATTATTGTTGTTATTATTATTTTCTGTTTGTCTGTTGCAGAGAGCATGAATGCTGTCTCTCCTGATCAGCCTGGTAAGACTGATGTTCCACTGCATGAAATAATAACAATTTAAAACATAAAAAGATCCAGATGCTCTGTATTAATAATCTGATAACTTAACAGATGACATTAGTAATCAGGTTGACTCACCATAAATGTATTCATTGTATTTTATTGTATTGGTCATGGATACTTTAGATATCGTAGATATTATAATAATAATATAAACCAAAAATGCAATAACAGCAACAAAGTATTAACTTCAATAAATCCAATGGAATATTAATTTTTACATTTGATATATTTGATGATTTAACCTTCACTTTGTTTAATAGAACTACATTCTCAGTAGAATTTACACTCCTGTGTTACTCTGCCATCTAGTGGCCGATGTGATGAACTAAAGAGGAAGCACAGTTTAATATCACTTAACTTTAATTCAAGTTCATAATATTAATAGAATAATTAAATGTTATATCATTAATATTTTACCTTATTGATCTTAATCCTTCCTGTACTGTGTTGTGTTTTGCAGATGAATCTCAGCTTAATGCAGGAGGACCTTCAGGTAGAACATCATGTTTCTGTCACATTACTGATTCAAGATCAGGATATTAATAATGACCTGGTTATTGATCTAGATTTCAGAACCTGATGACGTAATTACCTGTCTGATCACCTCCTCAGATTTTTACTACTGCTACAAACAATACTACTACTACTACTAATAATAAATGTAATGATGATGATGATGTTTTTCAGACTCTAGCAGCAGCTCAGAGACTCCAGATGGTGAGACTCATCCATTACTCCATGCATTTATTATATTTATGCTGCATCCTCTCACACACTTATTTGTTTTTCACTGTAGCTCCAGCAGCCAATCAGGTGACAGCTCCTGGTATGTCCTGTTGTTTTCCTACATATGATTGGTTCATTTTCACTGGTTCTTATTTGTAAAAGTTGCTGTTGATTTTTTTCAGAACCTGCTGCTGCAAACAGTGTGGAAGAGGATGACGGTAAGAAAAGGATGAAAACACAAACATGAAACATGCTCTGAACACGTGATTATCTCACAAACAAAACAAACAACAAACACATGTGACGCATGTCTATTGTAAAAATGACCAAATTATAAACAGAATCATCCAGCAGCACACATTTATCATACAATCAACCTGAAACCAAACACAAACCTGTGACATTAATACACATTTGACCAAATACTACACAAAACAATCCTGCAAATGTGATTGTCACACAAACAACAAAATCATAAACAAACAAAAAAACATGTTGAATAATTGAATGATAATCAAACACCTGATGTGATGTTTGCTTCCATCTTTAATCAACCTCTGAATTGTATTTTAGACGACGAGAACACTGACTCTGAAGAAGCAGGCCAGAAAAAGTTCAGCTCTCGTTCAGCCAAACCTCAGAGCCCCGCCCTTCCACCCCAAAGTCCCGCCCAGGTCAACCAAAGCCCCGCCCAGAACCAAAGGAGCCTCGCCCCCATTCCTCAAAACCCCGTCCAACCCATCGTTCCACAACCAAAGCCTGCAGTGCGAAACCGAGCTTCCAAGAGGAGGTCCAGGACTGGACGCCGCCAGATCTAAAAGCAAACATAGATGCACATATAAACAAACAAACAAACACACAAAGAGACAAACTGTACAACGCAGACATAGAAACACACACATAAACATGGACACACACTAGTGTGTAACAAACGCACAATGACACGGTCAGAGTCAAACCGCCTAAAACCATCATCGCACATGTTCAGACGCACATATGACAGGACAACAACACCAACACTTACACACACGTACACATTCCGTGTGGGCGGAGCCTGCCGAAGTCGAGGCATCTGATTGGTCGTCTGTCTGACTAATTCTACATTTACTCACCTCAGACCTGAGCAGAACCCAGACGTTTATACATATATATATGAGTTTATAAATTTGTGAATTTATGAATGTGTGAATTTCCAAGTTTATGAATCTGTGAGTTTTTATCCCGATTTATTTGTGTTTTTATTCACGTATAATGTCATAAATGTAAACCTGCCACACACATGTTCACGTTTGTCATGTTTTAATAAAGTTAAACGCTGAATTTGAAAAACTGCATCTGAAGTTTGGGTGAACGTTACATAATCATCACGTCTCAGTTCCTGATGTCATTTGGCGCGTTGTGTGGACACATATAATATATGTATATATATATTAATTTTTTTTCTACTTTACAGATAGTTTGTTCTGTTTTAAATATTTTACTCTCCACTACAATGGGAGCTTTTTTTTCTCCTACTCTATATTTCTGCACATGCTCAGTAGTATTTTTCTGACTTCCCATTGATCAGATGTTGATGTTTCAATCAAAAAAAAATACAAAAAAAAAAAAGATTAAATGAGCCAAATACTTCAGGTCCGTGTACATTTTCCTCTGAAATGTGATATCATCGTTAACGTAAACTTCCATAGTATTATCCATTAGCATTAGGTATTAGCCACAGCTGCTAACACCGAACGAACCAATCAGAGCTGTTCATCCAGTCGATCATTTACTCAAACAAATGAAACATTACTATGATTAAAACTAAGCTTTTTTTTTTTTACCCTAGTTGTACTCACAGCTCACAGACTCCCTCCACAGGATGAACCACGTCACTGTATGTCTTATAAACAATACGTCTATTTTAAATGTTCTCTATGTCCCAAGAGAAAAATCTTGACAGTTTCTCAAAAATATAAACACATTTCAGACAAAGTTGTGGTTCATGTGAAAACAGAGGAGAAAAAGTTAAAAATTTCTTCATTCATTTCTACTTTATTATTTTTATTGTAATCAACAAAAACACACTTATAGTGTTATATGTAATATACGGAGAAACTGTTACAATATAGAAAATTCCTCTGGTGTTTATTTATAAATGACCTTATAGTATTTAGATGAGATTAGATAGAGCAATTTCTTTTTACTTTTTCAGCATTTTTAAGGTGGTTCTTCTTTTTATTATTAAGACAATATTAGTCAGTTTGTTATGCATCAATAAAAGAAACATACAGAGGGAAATAAATGTAGAAAAGTGTAGAAACTCAATATAATCAAGAAAAAGTAATATATATATATAATTACTAAAAAAAAAAGAATAAAATACTAAAAACGATGTATATTAAAATGAATAAAAGAATATACAAAGCTGTACTTTAACACCAGTGCATAAATAATAGTGCAAGTTGCCACATTCGTTTCAACACAACTGGATGAAACTATTCTTCTTTTCCCAGAAATGAGGTTTTGTTACTTTCTTGAATTATCTTTTGTGCTTCTGTTAAACTCTCCATTATTATTAGGAGTAAACTGACTCAGCATTGGGGGAAACAATACGTTTATTCTGTTTGTTTCTGGAGCAACGACTTCCACCCAACAACTATGCGTCACGAAATGCACAAACACACACACACACACACACACACACACACACACACAAACACACAAATGGAAAGTCTGACACACACACACACCCCCGCCTTCCCACCCCCCATGTCTGAAACCTTCAAGGTGAGTCTTTTTCAGCTTTACAGTTTCAGATATTGGTAATAATCAATACTAATACATCAATAACAGTGAAGGTTTGTAGTGATTACTGTGTATTGTGTTGTGCTAATCTGTATTTGTGTGTTTGTTGTGTGTGCTGTTGTGTGTTTGTTGTGTGTGCTGTTGTGTGTGCTGTTGTGTGTTTGTTGTGTGTGCTGTTGTGTGTTTGTTGTGTGTGCTGTTGTGTGTTTGTTGTGCGTTTCTACATAAATAAGGTTCATTTGCGAGGCCTGTGGCTGTTGGGACTGAAAACACACCTGATTAGAGGCTGTTAACATGCACACAGTCACACACTCCGACAGATTCATGAGTGTGTTTTTGCTGCGTTTGTCCTCAGGCGACCCCTCCGCTCACTTCTTCTGCTCATGTTTTCAGACACATCAGAGACATTGGGGGGGGGGTTTGTGATTATTTACACACTTGTTGTGGGATTTACCTTATGTTAGGTCTGTGCGAAGACGAGACACAGCGACCACTGTGTGAAATGAAAGTGTAACGCAAACCTGACAATCCTTTAATGCACTGTGATGACCAAGATGAGACGGACAGAAGGGGATTATGGGACATTTTACAACCAGTTACACAACAATTGGACTTTTATGGTGCTGTATGTCAAACCATCTATGGCAGCTGCCACATGATTTTTTTCTTTACATTGAACTTTTCCTCATTGATTTATCATAGACAGACAGACAGACAGACAGACAGACAGACAGACAGACAGACATACAGACATACAGACAGACAGACAGACAGACA
>JAPSES010074011.1:0-10745 GCA_029822895.1 Maxillicosta whitleyi
TAAGACTCTTAAAATGCTGTCCAAATAAATGAGGGACTAATATTTATGGTGGTGGTGGTGGTGGTGGGGGGGGTTGCACTTGGCGGAGGTCTGTGCTCTCCGAGTGCTTTACTAGTTTTGGTCTGCATTTATTTTCATAGTTTACCACCACAGAAAGGGTGTCAGCTTTTTATGAGATTGATGCATATGGGGAGGGGGGAGTGATAGAGACTGTGTTAATCACAACAGCAACCAATACTACTTCCAATAACGACACCCAAGACAGACAAAACCAAAAATAATTTTAAAAAGCAAAGAAAAAAGGTATTAAGCTCCTGGATTGTTGTGGTCTTGTGGTATCGTTTAACCCTTTAACCCCTGAGACATTATTCCACGTAAACGTTCTGCTGTGAATTTTCTTTCAGGTTCATAAAAGCTGCTGTGAGTTTGTGTTTTAGGTCAAAACAGGTGGAATAACAGAAAAAGACAAAGAGAGGAACTGAACTTTGACAGGTTTTTATTAAATAAGTCACTCAGATCTACTTTTTGGCACCTGCTTGAACTCCAAAAAACAGTTAGGCTACATGGTCAAAACTCAGTAAAGACAAATAAAGAAAAATCACAACAACAGTGTAAAAACAAAAAACAAAAAAATAAATACTGTGTTTAAAAAAAAAAGACATCAAACAGGCTATTCTTATAACTAGTCAGTGTCACTCGCTCGCTCTGTGTTTCGCGCCCCCATTCTACAAGCAGTGCGTGTGTGTGTGTGTGTGGGGAGGGGGGGGGTGTCTTTCTATGGAAAGATCATGAATATTTTAAACACATTACAGATTGAGAACAATAGAAAATCTATCTCGCTGGAAAGTTGGACTAAACAGTGGTCCAACAGGAATATGAATTAATCTGTGAAGTATTTAGTGACGTCAAGAAAGTGATTTATGGGATGTTTGATGTGTTCGACTGACAGAACCAGCTAAACTTGTTGAGAGTGTGATTCATTTAAACCTCAAATCTGACAAACAAATCCACACAATGTCTTTACATTCACAAGCACGTTGACTGTAAAGTATAATATTTGCTTCACGATAGTCTACAAATGACTTTCCAGCAAATGAGCAGAAAACTAGAAACAAAGAAACACTAAAAAAATATATAAAATACACACACCCACATATATCCTCAATAGCAGCATAAATGAACCCTCCCACAAACATGCTCAACGTCATCCTACCTGGACTTTTTCTTCTTTCTACATTATCAATTTTCCCCCATATCATTTCCAATTGAGTTAATTGTTGTTTGTTGATTATGTGACTGTTTTGGTTTATTTGTATTCATTAAGAATATGTATTGGTTTTGTGGACTGAAAAGATTTAAAGAAAATCATAAAGAAAATAAAGCTATAATCAATCTCATATCCCCACACAAACATAAAAATATAAAATGGGACATTAACCTCAAAGACAATCACTATGAACTCAGTTTGAGCTAAAACGACCAGAAAGGTTAGAGAACTGATTTTTCCCACAAAACTTCATCCAGTGAATGCGTCTGTACGAGTTATCGCGTGCACATCGAGGTTGTTTGTTGGTGGAGTTCAGGGTAAAAACCATTAAAGGCGTCATATTCATAAAACCTACTTTTATTAGTCTTTGGTTCGTTTATTTGTGTATTTGGACCCTAACAGTTCATACAGTTGGAATCTGAACCCCCTACATCTGCTGCAAAACTATTTTTTATATTCATTTAGGCAAAAAATGGAGTGGATTTCTACAACCTGTTTTAATTCCTGCTTAATTTGTTACATTTTTCAAAGAGTTATGACGTTTGCACATATAAGGTCAAGACTTTTGACAAACATTCCTCAGAGTACGACATAATTATTCATCATCAACAGCAGTTATAGTAAAAATGAAAATTTGTCCAAACTTTGAGCAGATTACCTCAAATGTTCAGTTGTTGGTTGAACAGGACAGAGCAGCCAGCAACCAGAAACCTGAGGGGGCGGGGCCTGAAGTAGCTCGTGCATTTAAAGGGCCAGTGCTCAAAACCATTCACTATGTCATTACTTAGAAATATTGTTGAAGATGGACCTGTGGAGTTGAATTAATGAACAATTCAGACCCAAGGAGAGCATTTGCAGTATATGTAGATCACAGGGGAATGTTTCAAAATACATAATTCTGTTAAAAGAAGCAAAATATCACTCCTTTAAATCTCAGAAATGAGAGATAGAGATAGAAAGGGATAATTAGAATGCAAGGTGTCAATAATACTATAATATCCACTATGATGCAGATGCAAAATGACATGGAGTATGTGTGCATGATGCAATTACACTGGACCCCAGTTGTAAATCATTTGCTGCATCCTATTACTAATTCAAAAATGATCACAAATGTCAGTCTATTTATAGATGGAGAGACACCCTCAGACTTTATTCATCCCTTCAGAGAAACTGACGATACATGTATTAATCACAAATAAAACAGCTCTCTTAAAATAGTTTATTTTAATTTAAAAAATATGAATTAAAACAGAATTGTTACATAATGCACTGTGCAAAATAAGTGTAACCAACATATATTTTTTATATAATTTAAAGCATCATTTGCATCTGTCCTCATACAGACACACATCTAATCCACCTGTGAAGGCTTCATTCTAAGAGCATTTTGTACAGACAGTAAGAACAGTTTATACATTCAATACATTCAAACTGCTCATTTCGTATTCATACTTAACCAATTTTGATTTAAAACAAACAAATAAACAAAAAACATACACGTATCTGCCATTAGCTGGCATCATTTTGAATGACAAAGAAATAAAGTAAAAATGTTTTGTGTAGATTTTGTCACAAGAAATATCACCTAAATAATAAATAATCACTATAAGAGAAATTAGTGATATGGGTTTAAGTGTGGACGCCACAATTGGGCATCTACAGTGACATCTAGTGATAAAAGTTACGTATGTGTTTACTTCATTTTGGTTTGTAGTTTGCTCACTCTGAATGCCATCACCCAAAGATTTACACGGAGTGCAGAAAGTTTTTGGTTTTACCTGAGAAAAAGTAGCTCATAGGACAGATTCCAGCGGTCCCATGAGTGTAAAACATATATTAAAACAAAACAGATTTTTTCCCATATGCAAAAACAATCTGAAACCAGTGGAATGATTATAAATCAACCAATTCCTTCATTTCTGTTTGCGGTGAGTTGACACTATTAAAGTATGTTAATAAAAATAAAAAATATCAAGCATATATGACATACAGTAAACCCTATGTTAGATGTGGAGCAGGTTGTATGAGCTGCAACTAATTATTATTTCATCATTGTTGATTTTTTTCTTTAAATTTGTATGAAAAAAGCTCCTTGAAATGATGTCTTCAGAGAGCTTTTTTCAATAACCAACTGACCTGAACTTAAAGCTGTTTCGTTTATTTGGATATAAGACCATTTAAAAAAAAAAAAAAAAGGTGGTGGTTCTGCAGATTAGAACTGTGCGATTGTGCACATGTGCAGAATTGTCACATGTTGTTGCAGTTGTACAGTTTATAATGTAGCATATGGACTCATGGGAGTTTCAGATTCCTCATAGCATGGCCAGGCTCAGCACACCCAAAACAATCAGCATAGCTGTAGAGAAGAGAAACATCACACAAAAATCAATATTTATTGGGCATTATGCAAATAAATGTTTTTCTACTACTCGACAAAACAGTTTATCAGGTTGCCCTTGTGATGAGAAATAACTAAATTTGGTCACATCACTAATTTATCCCATAAAGACCCCAAAATCCAGCGGTGACCAAAAGTATCTACTTCTATCCTGTCAATAATATGTAAACAACTGGTTTCAATACAGTTTAGAATCTTTTCATATTGATCAGATATGAGCCATTTGGACCTTTCAGAGGCTCCGTAGTTACCATGGAAACACTGTCATCTTCTACAGCATCGATTCAATAGTAAAACTCATGGAGTTGGATCAATGACACTGGATGGACACGTGTATTTACATTCAGTTATTGACATATTTGTTGAAAAAGTCACATTTTCTTCAGTTTTCTGTTTTGATGTAATAATAAATGCTGATAAATTACTTACTTTAGAAACTGACATATACAGTAAATTAGCACTTGGTCTTTATGGGTTAAACACAATTATATAATCTCCGTCCATAAAGACCCAGTGCTACTTTTATATTCATTCCCAAATTAGATTTTCTCTGTATTTAACCTTTCTTTAGTGATTTATCACCATTTATTTAAAAAATTAACCTCGGTATTTTGTATTTTGTCAGTATAAATCAGCTATTTTCCTGTATTTAACTCACTGATTATACAGATGTTCATAAAAGCTCAGATTAAGTCGAGCATTATCATATCAAAACCAGAGAAAATCGGGAAAAGAAGACTTTTTTAGTAAGATCTCTCATTAACTGAATATAAAACAAGTGTCTCCATCCACTGTCATTGATCCAACTCTATGTGTTTTACTGGTGATTCAGTGTTGTAGAAGACATTGGTGTTTCCATGGTAACTACGGAACCTTTGAACGTCATGGGTCATATCTGATGAACATGAAATGATGAAAAACTGCATTTTACATCAATTATTTACATGTATTGATGGAATTAATGGATCAACAGGTATTAAACAGTTAAGATCAGAAGATGGTTTTGGACGGTGATAGATATTTGGGTCTTTATGGGCTAAATATTCCACAAAAAAACAGACTTACCTTGTGAGATGGACTGCTGGAGTGTGTTGGCGGTGCCTGTGGTTGCAGTTGGATTGGGGGCAGCGGTGGTTGAGCTGATGGTATTAGAGACTGTTTGGTTAGCGTTTGTCAGGTCTACTAAATCAGTTGCTATCTGGTCAGTGGTGGGTCCAAGTCTACCGCTAGCTGAAAGTACAAACAAACAGATAAGACTGTCATTGAAATGTTTTAAGAAATGGGAAATAATACAGTGTTTATAGGTTTTTAATGTACTTACTGCTGTTGAATGCTCCAGTGGAAAGTTTGATTGAAAAACCTGCGGCTTTAGCTCTTGTGTCTGGTACAGTGGCAGCAAATGTGCACTGGATGTTCCTTTTGTTGACCCTTCCCCTTACATTGTTCACATTTAGCTGTGGAGCACAAAAAGTTTATATAAGTTTAGCACTCAGCCTGTTCTCGACTGTAGGGAAATAAGTCGTTGGTATGACCCATTCTAATGATGAACTCACTGTAGTTAGAGTCAGCTGGTTGCCATTGCGGAAAGCGGAGAAGAATCGAACTTTACCATTATCATTTGCACAGACATAAGTGGTGTCGTTGCCCTGTGGAAACAGAACATATTGGTCCAGATATCTCATGCATATTACCTGTACATAAATTGCCTCATACAAACTACATGAGCAGCAGTTAAGGTGAATAGATGCTCAACTGTGTTTTAGTAAGTGAGTTATAACATACCCTTGATCCCCTTGGTGACAAGGTGCAAGCCAAATAGCCATCAGACTCTCCTGAAAGCCCAAACTCAAAGTTTTGACCACTGTTCTGCTTGGCTGCAACAAAGAAACATGAGTTTGTTCCATTGGGATTGCAGTCAGAGGGCTCAGCCACACAGACTTGTTGGGTTCCACACTCGGCATTACTGATGGGTGTCTGCAAAGGAGATGAGATATATCCTAATGTGAACTGTGATCAAATTCAGGAGCAAGTATAAAAGTACACTTTTGATCAAAACTGTGGTACTCAGTTTAAAAGAAGTGCTTACTGTAAGTTCTGTGACTGTGGTGTTAGGTGTCAGTGGGGGCGCTGTGGTTGTAGGTAGTGCCATTGTTGCATTAGATGCCATTGTTGTTTGTGCTGCCATTGTTGCATTAGATGGCATTGTTGCTTGTGGTGCCATTGTTGTTTGTGCTGCCATTGTTGCATTAGATGGCATTGTTGTCGCTTGTGGTGCCATTGTTGCATTAGATGGCATTGTTGCTTGTGGTGCCATTGTTGTTTGTGGTGCCATTGTTGCATTAGATGGCATTGTTGTTTGTGCTGCCATTGTTGTTTGTGCTGCCATTGTTGTTTGTGCTGCCATTGTTGCATTAGATGCCATTGTTGTTTGTGCTGCCATTGTTGTTTGTCCTGCCATTGTTGTTTGTCCTGCCATTGTTGTTTGTGCTGCCATTGTTGTTTGTGCTGCCATTGTTGTTTGTCCTGCCATTGTTGTTTGTCCTGCCATTGTTGTTTGTGCTGCCATTGTTGTTTGTCCTGCCATTGTTGTTTGTGCTGCCATTGTTGTTTGTGCTGCCATTGTTGTGCTTGGTGTCATCGTTGATTGTGCTCCGGTCCCGGCAAACATCCAGCACAGCATCACAAACATTGCGGTGAGTACAAGTTTGTTGTCCATGTCTGTAGAGATGGGACAAGGTTATTCATTCATTAACTTAACACAATCTTTCACTATAGTTAGTTTGGTAAAAGTAAGATTCAACCAAAGCATGGCACTATTCCTGAGAATATAAAGAGTCATGGGTTCCAGATGTGTTTTTATTTTTTGTTTTGTTTTAACCAGATTGTAGACTGGCAGGTGTTTAATGCTGACGTGGAACACTTCATTTGTTGGGGGTGTTGAAAACTGTGATGTGGCAAACATTGTCCAGGTAGACTTACTAGCTAATGTTTTATTGTTGATTCAACAGAGCAAATATGAGGTGAGCTGTGTAAACATCCAGTGGTGAGCCCTTTCAGAGGGTGCAGACCTATTAGTAAGAAAAATGAAAAATGTAATTTATTGTACTGTATGTATTGTGACATATGTTCACAATAATAATAATAATAATAATGATAATAATAAATTTTGTTGCAACTCGGATGAATATTAAATGATCCAACTCCGTATATATGTATCTGTGTATCTTCTCAATGCATGTAAAACCATAATGTAAATATGTAAGCATACATTTTTTTTTTAAATTCTATATTTATAGAAATTTACTTTTCTCTTTATATTTAATTCTTTCACTTGTTGGTGTTTTTTTTTCTGTCTTTTTCGCTGTACTTGCTAGTTGTATGTTGCTGCTGTTAAGTGTGAAATGTCTTATCTGTATCCATTCAGTTTCAGGTTAAGGTTAAATAAAGTTGATAATTTTTTGGGAGGAAAAAAGTGTATCATTAATTTCTTCTTTTTTCCCCCCCTCTCCCTTCATGGAATATGTATCTAAACTTACCAGGAATTTAAAAAAATGTTTGGAATTATGTTGATTTGACCACTTTGTCCTGAAATGTTCCTAATGATCATTTATTATCTTAAATATATTCAATTCTAATAATACTAATTAAGTCATAACGATAGCAAAAATTAAACAGTTATTAAAACAAACAGTGCACATCACACATGTACCTGAAATTTGCTTGATTGTTTAAAAAATATAAATGATTATAACTGTAACAAAATCATGAAATATTCACACAAATTTCCCTACGATGTGTCATATTAATCACATTAATAAATGGATTTCCAGTTATCAAACTATAATTCACCCATACATTTTCACAACAAATTACTCCATTAATATATTTTTTTTTTACCAAAGTAAGTGTAATTAATCTTACCTGTAGATGTTTTTGGATTCAAGTTGATAAAGTAAAACTGGGGAGAAAAATTCTCAGATGATTTCAGCAGGAGTCCAGCTCCTCAGATGTGTTCGACAGGTTCCCAGGTAAAGATGTAGCAGCTGCTGATTTAGGCTTGGTATTTAAGTCGAGGAGGAGGAGGAGGGGAAAACGTAGCTATCCGTCAGATGGAAAAAACAAAACTTCGCTGAAATAATAGAGGATGTCTCCAGAGGGTGGGGCGTGAAACAGGTGCTTAAGGGCATGTGCTGTATCGGAAGCCAGGTGAATTTTGCCAAGTCATTTCTCAGTAGTGTGTACATTGTCACATGGCTATAAGTTATACAACACCTCATATGTGTATTCCGTTTTCAGTTTTTTCTAATGAATTTAAACGGATGGATGACTTATTAATTATAATGGCAGGCATTTTGAATCCTTTAGACATCCAGTGATTTTAACTTTATTTAATTTAAGAAGCATAAGTAACATATTCACCTTTAAATAGACTATAACAAGTTTGGTGATATCAATATGGCTGGAAAAATGAAAATATAGTGCGTACAAAGAAGAGAACGATATGGAAAGAATTATAGTTTTCTTTTGCTGACGAAAAAAAGGTTGTTTTATGGTCATTCTAAAACCAATTAAAGTATTCGTGGGGTTTTTGTCCTTGTCCCTTGCAGCTCATGGTAGTGTGTAATTTGTAATTTTAGTCACCAAACACACTCCTATCTTCGTGCTTTTGAGTGTTTTTTTTTTTTTTTTTTTTCATCTAGTAAATAGAGAATGTTTGTCTATGGGCACAAGTTGCGCAGTTTGCAATACAATACCAGTCATGAGATCCGTGACAAAACCAAGAACTGGTTTGTCCTCTGTGTTTGGAAGTTCATCTGTTTGCCTCAATATCACCATTGTGTTGTGTGTTTCCCTATGAACACTCCTGGTGATTCTATTGAACAGGCAAGTTAAGGCAAAGAAGGATCACTAATGATAGACAGTTGTGATTATTAAATTACCCATGCACTCAAAAAAAAAAAGTAATTACACCGTCATACATCAATCCAATCTACTTTCATTTGTAAAATAATGACAGTGGAAGAATAAATAAAACCAAAATAAAAGAATAGAATACAAGAATAGAATGAAGGGCCAAAAAAGAGAAGAAAACAGTGCAGTACATAATAAATAAAACCAAAATAAAAGAATAGAATAAAGGACCAAAAAAGAGAAGAAAACAGTGCAGTACATAATAAAAAAAAAAACTAAATGAAAGAATAGAATACAAGAATAGAATAAAGGACTAAAAAAGAAGAAAACAGTGCAGTACATAATAAATAAAACCAAAATAAAAGAATAAAATCCAAGAATAAATAACAAAAACATCATATTTTTTCCTATGACGATCCAGTGCTACTTTCCAAATGATATTTTCTTTATATTTGACCATTTTTAAGATTTATCAACATTTATGATAATATTATTTCTATATATGATTCACTGGTCCTGTCACTGTTCGCGAAAACTTAGAGTAAATTCAAAGGTTATTACATCAGAAACAGAAAAGAACTGACGGAGAAGTGACTTTTCAGCAAAGATATCAATAATAGAATGTTAAAACAAGTGTGTCCATCCAGAGACGCTCCTGTGTGCTGACCACTGCTGCTGCCCAACATCACATCAGCTGTGGGACGGGGACTTCCAACACTAACTAGAACAAAGGCAGTCAGTGCAGGAAAAGTGTAGGTAAATGATCAAAAACAAGGGAAGAGACAACAAACCAGAGAATGACTTTCTTAAGGACTTAACCAAGTTTTTTGATATTGACTCAAAAGATGTTGTGGAGTAGATAAGAAGCAACAGGCTGCTCACAAAGGAAGCCAAGGAAGAGGACGTCAAGTTCTACTGTGACCAACAGAGATCTCGCCTGGCACACGTCAGGTCATGACAAGGTGTTTCAGAAGAAGTCTAGTGAGAAAAGCTTTGAGAAGAAAGAGAAGATAGAACGTCAGTCGGCCCAAGGCATAAGCGAACTAAGCGCCTGCTTAGGGCCCCGTGGACACTAGGGGGGCCCCCCAAGAGCAATTATGAATGTTATTATTATTTTTTTGCATGCATGAGTGATGATTTATGTATGATAAAAAATTATGCTATTGTACAAAAACAGGAGTTTCCACCTTTCTTCTCCTCTCATTTGGTTCATCCCGTTCACTTTTAGCGCTGACCACTTTCCCGCTGCGTAGTCTTCCAGATGCTATGACGTCAGCAGGTCACAAATCTTAACCAATCAATCTTAGCTGACAATTTGAAATAAAGAGGTAAAACATAATTAGTGATAATATGTGATACATGTGCATTAAGTGTAACATTTTTGAGATAAAGTTATGTATCACACGGTGTCATCCTTTCCAAGCATGAAAAATATGTATGTTTGTGCATTAAATTAGTCAAAATGTACACAGGTGTTCATATGTTGTATTGTGTTTACCACAATATGCAAGAACATGTTATTGACTTCCATTTGGTGTCACTTTCAATGCTATAGCATCAACCTCTGAGAATCTACAATGAAAACAAAGACATAATATCCTGAATTTTGCAGCGTTTTTTGAAAAACGTCAATAATAAAACTACATGGCTCTTGAGGCAGGCATAGACAAGGTCCAAGATCAAAATAACTGGTATATTTAGTTAATTTAGACCTTGGAGAATGGGAAAAATATCAGTTTGCATACATTTGAGGAAAAAGGTCAAATTTGAACAGGTCTAGTGTACCATACACGGCTCTGGGCGAGGTTAATGACATTGTGACGTAGATAATTTTGTCCTGCTCTGATCTGCTCGTTTGTCTGCAGGTTAACTTTTCAATGACAAATAAACCCATTTAGGTCGAATTTGACGGCTTGGGGTGCTGCGTACATATACTGTGTTCTGTCCTCAGTTCAATGCAGTATCTGTTTGCTTTAAAAACAAAGACAAAATAGGGTTAAAAATATTCCTTAATAATTTAGTAAATGGTAATGTATCTGATATAATTCATGTTGAAGAATACATATGTAAAGAAAAAAAAAAAAAAAAGGTTTCTATACAGGCAGCTGTTTTGTCTGTCCTATCTGCGTATGTTTAGTCGGAGTGCATCTTGGGTAGCGCGGACCC
>JAPSES010074013.1:0-10744 GCA_029822895.1 Maxillicosta whitleyi
ATTAAACACACTATAACCCTGCGGTGTCCAGGTGAGTATATTAAACACACTTTAACCCTGCGGTGTCCAGGTGAGTAAATTAAACTCACCGTCTTGTATTCGCAGTACTCGGAGGCGGCCAAGCGTGCGATGTTTTCTTCAAAGTACTGCATCTCTGCGTCCGTCAGCCCGGAGACACCGGTCACCTTCATCTGGAGCTGGAAGCACAACAGCATCCGACATCTAACATCCAACATCTAACATCCAACATCTGACATCCAACATCTATTGATAATTTGATTGTATATTAATAACCTTTGACATGTCTGTTGTTTATTATATGGAAAATATCATATGTAGGTTTTTTTTTAACAGTATTTTTGACGTTTAAAGGTTTTGAGCAGAGCTGAAGAGTTTGAACAGATTCATGCAGGAACCAAACCATAAAAAACATAAAAGTCTTCATATGTGATTAGAATACAGGGGAACATGCATCTGATTTAAGGTTAATATAAGGGGGGTTTAAAGGCTGCACACAGACTTTTACTGTCGCAAACTCCTGTTCAGACCCGGTGTTGTTTCTGCAGAATAATCACGTGTTCTACTCACGGAACGGGTCCAGGTCATCGGGTCTGTTGACGAACCTCAGGGTGCTGTCCTGGGGGTCGTATCTTTTCTCGTCCTGATCCATTTTTTTTTTCGTCCTCTTTTCACGGAGTCTGGAGTCAAAACCGACCCCAGAGTTTCACTTTCTGTTAGACTTTACAGATAGTCACGTGAACGCAGCATCTGAATTCCCCTGAAAAACCTGTTCGTCCGGACGTTTATTAACAGAAGAGTTAAAAGAGAAAGAGAAAGAAAGATGTTGAGCACAAAAACACATCAGCTGAAACTATTATTATATGTTTTATGTTCGGTTTATTATTTTAACAGTAGATTTAGCCATTTTTAGTACTTAAAGCTGAATAAAAAACGAGTTAACCATAAATGCCACAAGAATCTCTTCAGTCTGTTTGTTAATATAAAGAAGGAAATAATAACATTAATTAAAATATATTTTTTTCTCCTTCCTTGTGCGTTCCAGCTCGACAGAACACAACATATATGTAAAAAAAAAAAACAAACAAAAAAAAAAACTAAAGGGTAAATGGGAACAAGGAGATGTTACATTTAAGGTACACAAAGACACAAATAAATAAAAAACATTTTTAAAAAAAAAAAAAAAAAAAAAAAATCAGATTTCGCTCTAATGCATAAATATAACAGGTTAAAATGGATAAAAGCTACAGTGATTTAAAAATAATAATAATAATAATAAAAACAGCTGACTTTTATTGATGTTCAGGTGCCTCCCCCTTCCCTCCCCCCAAACAAAAATGAAAGTATCTTCTTGGGTGCATGCAGTCCACGCCCTGCAGGTTTCAAAACTCACTCACAAACCTTAGAGGAAACTTCAGCTGCTCATTTTAGGACAAAAACAGCCTAAAAATGGGTAAAATCTACCAGGTGATTGTGAACGGATTCAAAGGAGAGAAAGTGGTGATAGATCTGTGCAACACAGAGGAGCAGCTGCAGAGCATGACGGTGCTGCAGCTCAAGGACAAGATCTACAAGAAGTTCCCAAACAACACAGGTAAAGAGAAAAAAAGAACAGTTACATAGAAATGATGACGAATCCAAAGGGTTCTGTAAAAAAAAACCATGGAATATTAAAAAATATATGTCAATAATCTGAAAAATATTATATTTCTGAATAAAATAAGTACATTTTAAACATTATTATGCCTAAACTTATCATTTCTACATGTGAATTACAGGTCAAACCTTTTAGTAACAGGCAGAATATGGTTCAAATGTCTCTTAATTTGCTTTACACATTTCAGTTTGTTCATATTTATTCACGTTTTAGTGTTTAGTGTTGGTTGAATTTATACCAAATTGGGTTTATGTGACGCAGATTAGATGTGATCACATTTTGGGAAAAACAAAAGGTAAAAGTTTACATTTTTTTAATGGATTTTTTAATCTTTTTTTTCCATTAACTTATAATGGACAAAATGTCACATGTCTCTATAGCAGCAAAACTATTGGTTGAATTCATATCAAACTGGTTTTATAGATTGCCGGTGACGCATAATATATGTGATCATATTTTGTAAAAAATGGGTAAAAGTTAAAAAAATTTTATGATTTTTTTTTTTTTTTTTTCCCATTTACTTAGAATGGACTAAATGTCACATGTTTCTAGTAGCAAAACTGTTGGTTGAGTTCATATCAAATAGGGTTTATACATCACCAGTGACGCAGAATAGATCTAATTACATTTTGGAAAAACTGGGTAAAATAAAGTAAGTAAAAATTTTTAATGATTTTTTTAATCTTTTTTTTTCCCCATTTACTTATAATGAGTGAAATTCCAAACGTCTCTAAAATATACATTTAGTTTCCCTTTACCTCAGACTCTCACATATAAAGAAGTGAACGACATGTTGATCGGCACAGACGTGATCACATCAGCTGGATCGATGCCAATAATAATGCGAGGGGCGGAGCTTGTTGTTCCTGTCACCACCTCTTTTATTTGGATCACACGCCCTGAACTAAAACCAGTTTAACGCCTTTGACTGAATACCTTCGATGATGACGATTGTGATGAAGACGTTACATTTTCTTCTGTTACATTTTATCGTAATGTTAATTATGACTTAATTTTGGCTCATTTTAGTGTTTTTTTGTATGTTTTTTAATCATTTTTATCTCTATATTTCCTTTTTTTTATATATAGTTACATTTTAGTCTTTCAGATAATTTTATCACTTTCTCTTTTAGGATATTTTGAACCTTTTATTTCCATATAAAACTCCCAGTGATCATATGTGATCATATGTGGTCATAGCGCAGCTGAAAACTGAAACACCAATAATACTTTCCACTGGTTTGGACCCATGATCAGGAGCAGGTCCTTCAGATATCTGAGGCCGTTACGTCTGTGCGTCTGATGACGGAATGATGCCTGTGGTTTGTTTTTACTGAACTGGGTTTGTTTCTTCAGAACCAGAAACCATCCGCCTGATCTTCACGGACAAATGTTTGGACCAAGACTCAGAGCTTCTGTCCACGTATGGAGTCCAGCACATGTCCGTCATCCAAATGGTGATCAAGGTTCCTGGAGGGTTCCTGGACTGAGCGACCCGGTTCTTGAAGGACTTTGTTCGGAGCGACCCGGTTCCTGAAGGACTCTGGTCTTACTGACCCGGTTCCTGAAGGTCTCTGGTCTTTCTGATCCATCTCATCCTGACCTGAGGTCCAAAGGCCTGTTCTGTTGAAATCTTCCCCGGTGTTTCTAATCAGTTTATTTATGTTTATGTTTTATTTTCTGGTGGTAAATAAAGTGATGTCCATCCGTCGTAGAACGTCACTTTATTTGTATTGTTTTATTCGCTGTGGTTCTGGTTCTGGTTCTATTTTTGTGTCCGTTCCTAAATGACTTTTTCCCTCTAGTTAACCTCTAAGTCATTTATCACCATTTATTCCAGTGTTTTGCATTTTTAAATGAAAATGAGGTATTTTTCTTTATTATCATTGACTTATCCATTAAAGCTCAGGTTAAAGTACAGGTTATTACGTCACAAACAGACAAAACTGGAGTAAAAGTTAATTTTGTAATAAAAACATATCATTATCTGAACATAATCCAGTGTTTGGTGAAGGTTCTTACTGTCTGACACAGATCGTTGGTTTATGGGATGTGGTCCTGGAACAGAAGGGGGCGTAAACCCTCCCACCTGTCTGACCAACTCATCTAAACAGCCAATAAGACGCGTCACAACAACATCATGTGACTCTTGTGACCAAAGGTTACAGGAAGTAACTGTTTAAAGCAGGTGAAAAACACCTGCGCCGTCTGATAAACGCTCATACATCTGTGATAAACAACCCGCTGTTTCCATCCACTGACTTTGATCCGACTCCATGGGTTTTACTGGTGGAACAGTGTTACAGAACACAGCTGTCAAACACGTGGCCCGGGGCCCAAATCCGGTCCACCAAAGGGTCCAATCCGGCCCGTGGGGTGAATTTGTGAAACACAAATATTACACTTTATATCAATCAAGGACATTAAAGTCATTTTACTTTTTTACTTACGCCACTGCCTTTGGTGCGATAGGTTGCCGGTTCGAAATCCCAGGTGGACCCTTGGGCAAGGCCCTTTACCCTAGACATGCCTTTACCTTGTAATGGTTTTGGATAAAAGCGTCAGACAAATGTAATGTAATGTAATTTTGGTTCCACATTCAGTCTCAAATGGATCAGAACCAGTAAAAAAACTATCATAATAATCTATAAATAATGAAAACTCACTCAGTTTTCTCTTTGTTTTACTGTCATTAGAGCAAAATTACAGGAAAATGTTTACATTTTTACACTATTCACAAAAAAGTGAAAAACCTGAACAAATATGAACAACCTGAAATGTCTTAAGAGACTTAAGTGTAATTTTAATAACATTCTTTTTTGTGTATTTGTACGTGTGTAAAAGATAAACTGAGACAGAATAGTGTTAAAACTGCACTTATTTTTAAGAAATGTAAGTTTTTTCAAAGTTCTTCATGTCCAGCCCCCCTCAGATCTTATTGGGAAGATGTGGAACTTAAACTAAAATGAGTCTGACGCCCCTGTTAGAGAAGATGACAGTGTTGCTATGGTAACTACGGAGCCTCTGAACATCCGAATATAGTGTATGCTCATATCTGATGACCATGAAAAGATGAAGAACTGTATTTGACAGCAGTTATTTACATGTATTAATGAGATTATTGGATGATAAGTTTGAACATGTTACATCAGTAGATGTTTTAGGTTAAAGGTGGATGTTTGGGTTAAAACGTAAAGCAGTGACGTTTTCCTTTAAACTAATACACGCTGTGAAAATGTTACATTACAAGTAAATGTCATTAAGTAAAAACATGTCTCATCAAGTTGTCGGTGTGTTGTTGTTTTTTGTGTTAAAATATGATGTTTTTGATTCATTTTTCCAGCTGCACGTGTTTGAGGTCTTTTCAATGCATCCAAAGAACCTGAGTGATTCAGAGTCTGAGTCGATGGAAATGTGTGAATTCTGACGTTCTGAAGCAACAGATCAGATGTGAATCTGAGTTTGTAGGTTGATACAGACGCGAAAAACACCAGCAGAAACAGAACGATGAGAGAGGAAACATAAAAAGGTGTGTTAAAAAAAATTAAGGACAAGAAAATCCACTAAATGAACGAATGTACGTGCAAATAAAACGAATAATGTGTGAAACACGTAAAAGAAAATGAAAGGAATCCAAAATATTTGTTAGTAATCGATGAAAAAACAGAATCCATTGTGGAATATTGACACAAAAACCAAGATTATATTTCCCATTTAAGACAACACAACATCCCATCCATATAGTTTAACTGTGTGTAAAAACAAAGCTAAGCTAACAGAGCTATGATGTAAACTATCAGCCGATCCAGCACATCAACGTTATGAGACGGTGTTATTTTGAGCAACTGTCAAATGGAACAAATAAGCGATTAAGAAAACAATGAAAGATGCACAAAATTGGGAATAACAAAAACATACAAAATAATAAATAAAAGAAACAAAAACATACACAAAATATTTAGTTAATTAACAAAACTGCACAAAATGATCAACAAAAATGACCTCAATTAAGAAAATGAACAAAGGGGCAAAAAAATAATCAGCTAAGCAAACAGCTATGCTAACAGAGCTATGATGTAAACTATCAGCTAACGCAGCACGTCAACATTATAAAACAGTGTTATTGTGGCTAATGTTTTGGATGAAAACTGGATGATACCATAAAACAAATGTATGGAAACAATAAGCCTTATATTTTATTCACTGACTGTGTTTCCGGTTTTCTTGAATGTGCAGAAACGGCTCAATAATAAAAACTAAAAACAGCTGTAAAGACGTTAAAATGAACAGAAATCACAGCAAAGTCACTTTAGATCTGTGTCATTTATATGATTTTAGTATTTGTATTCTTTTATTACCTTTAATACCTATTCATATGGGTTTAGCATAGCTTTCGTTTTATTTTTTATATTCAATTTTATTTTGAAATTGCTTTTAATACTTTTAGTTCTTGTCCTCTTTTTTATTGCTTCCTTTTAATGTTATTTTCTACTTCATTGTTTGGTGTTGATCTGACAGATTTTGTTTTAATTATTTTATTATATTTAATTATTAAATAAAATATTACAATCTGAGTTAACGATTTCCATTCAATACTTTTAAACTTGTTAAATTAATTAAATTAAATTAATCTTTGATGACATTATTATTATTAGTAGTAGTATTATTATTGTTATCATTATTATTATTATTAGTAGTAGTAGTACTAGTAGTAGTAGTAATAGTAGTATTAGTAGAAGTAGTAGATTTGTATTCAGTTATGTATCAGCCATGTTTCTGTTCGTTAGATCTTAAATTTCCGACGCGCTTGAACGCACCATCCAGTCATTGCGTCTTTACGTGTAAATGAAAGTAAAACTATCTGAGATGATCCTGTTTGTGGCTACAGTATACACCCTGTTTGTGGACTCCAGATGAACTACTCCTGCGTTTTGTTTCATCTGTAAACATTATTTCTATTATTATTATTTATTATTTTAACATTAATGTGATTCTCAGCTGATCACAACATAAAGACTCAGGATGAATTACAGCAGCAGAAATAGATATTCTTCAGTCCGCAGGGGTCACTCCTCAGGTATGTGCATGTTTTATCATCCAGGATACATTAAAGGCACTTTTACCACTTTTGCCTTATTTACTATTTGTCTTAATTTACAGATGAAATGTACCATGGCCTGTGGAACCAGGGATCCACCTGTTACCTGAACAGTGTTCTGCAGGTTCTGTTCATGACTAAGGAATTCAGACAAAAACTGAAAGTCCAGAGGTTTGTGGAAATAAATTAATTAATTAATTAAAATTAATAAACACATTATTATTATTATTATTATGTAAAAAAGATGAATTATACAGACAAGTATAGAATTCTATAAGATATGTTCTATTTTTTCTGTCTTTATTTTCAACAGACGCAGAGATCCAGACATCATTGATCCTGAGCTGATGGAATTGTTTGGTGAATTAGTCCAACATACATCCAGCACCAAAATAATCACAAAGAAACTGGACATCAGAAACGGTAAAACACTCTTACAAACACAACAGAACTATGGGTTTGTTTATGTGACCATAAAAAAACAGATAGTTCATCATTTTTCATGATGTTTACATGCACCTCAGAAATACGATGATTGAAAAACCCTGGTTCAGATGTTTCTGTCCATTATTGGATTTTATTTTGGTAGAATCAAACTTCCTGTTTTTTCTCTGCATGTTCAGATGTAACAGATATAAAGGAATAAAGGTAGAAGAATAGAATAGAATAGAATAGAATAGAATAGAATAGAATAGAATGTCCTTTATTGTCATTAATCTTATCATACTGAATGTATAATTATTCCTGAATGTTTTTTCTGGTGTTGTGACATTTAGGAGCTTCTGTGAAACTGGGTTTATTTTTGTATCTGGTACTTTTCCAGCTGTTTACACACCAAAAAAAGAGAAATGTAGACTTATTTCCCACCAGGATGGACGTAATAATGACCTCAGATGAGTCCCAAAAAAATTATACTCTTGCTCTGAGCCATCCCATAATTAATGAATTTTTAATAAAATATTAGGGCCAAAAATAGGACCCAAATATGGACATTAAATCTTCAAAATCTAAAGACACTGGGGTAAATGTATCGTTCCTCCTGGTTTTTCTAATCCACATGTGAATTTTTCTTCAATCTCAGTCTCATTCCAGGTTTTGTGTAACCCATGGTGTCCACTTGCGTTACACGCAGAATCTGTTCCTTTAAACTCTAATAAACCCCAAATGATTTTTTCAACAGCAGTCATTTTTGTGAAACACTCTGCCTCGAATAATTAGTTTGATTCCCAAAATGTACCTGCAAGAGATAGTAGTAGAAACAGTAGTGTGTCATTTTTGTGTCCTTTTGACTGTGTTACATGCAGAAGTAAAATAATATTTTTAAAAAAGTGGGTTTTATCTGAAAAATTTCTCTTTCTCTCATTTCTCTTTCATCTGTTTGCGGTTTAAGAAGTTGACCCAATGTTTGCTCTTTAGTTTATGAACAGCGTGATGCTGCCGAGTACTTTGAAAGGATTCTACGTCTGACCAGTGAGGAGGCGTCTAAGGTACGACATGATTAACACCAACTCTAATGAACGCTGATGGAAGGTGATGTGGCTGTCTGGAGTGCCCTGGTCTTCCAGTGTGCTGGCAGGGGTGTGGCAGCTGGCATCCGTGGCCCCCTGGGGCCTGTGCTTGGCTGTTGTGGGGCCTCCGCCAGGGACCCTTCTCAGCTATTTTTATGACGGGTTCAGTGTCACCCTTCGGGGGGTGGGTTGGGCCCCCTCCTCTGTGATTGTCCGCTGGTTGGCATGTTACTTTTACACGTTGTTGCATCTTTTTCTTCTTACGTCTTTTTCTTCTTGCGTCTCACCTTGTTGGATCTTTTTAGTCTTGTTACATCTTAATATGTTTTTCATCTTGTTGAATCTTTTTTGTGTTTTTCGTCTTGTTGCATGTTTTTTGTCTTTCATCTCTTTCACCTTGTTGTATCTTTTTCATCTTGTTACATCTTACTGTCTTTTTTGTCTTATTGTATCTTTTTTTTTATCCTGTTGCTTGTTTTTCTTCATCTTGCTTCTTTTTTTGTCCTGTTTCATCTTTTTCCATCTCCAACAAAAATACGATCAAAACTAATTGAGCAGGTTTTTGCGTTGGTGACATCAGAGGACAGACTGATCTGAATATATTTTCCTGAACTTCGAGGTTGAAACAGATGACTTGTTTTACTGGGTAAATCCTGGTAATTCCACTGACTGTCAGAGTAAATATGTGTATGATTTTCTTCAGGTTTTCCATGGAGAGCTGATCAACAGGAACACATGCTCTGAGTGTGAAAGACACACTGATATTTCAGCAGCGTTTTGGTATCTTCCTCTGCCTCTGGTGGATGACTACAGTAATTATAGTGTGGTAAGAATCTGGACACGTCTAATTACTGAAACACAATGAGGTCAAACAGGCCCATATTCTACAAACACAGTTTTATAAGAATAAAGTAGGAATACAGGTAGTCCTCGGGTTATGAATGAGGTCTGTTCCAACTCTGTTGACATAACCCGAATTTCCGCCCAAGTCAGAATTAATCCTTTAGTACCCCTAAATACCCCCTAAATATTAATAAAATAAAGTAAAACATAAGATACTGTACTTACTGTATGTACAGTATACAGTACATATGTACAATAATGGCAGATGAAATGTCAGCATCGTACAGTAATAGTGGACGAGATTCCAGCGTTGTAAAGTCGAAATCACGTAAGTCGGGTACGTCGTAACCTGAGGACTACTTCTACTATCAAAAAAATCTGTCAAATTACCAGAGAATCTGCCGTTTTTCCTCAGATTTGATGATGTTCTTGCTCATTTCCTTAAACTGGTCCATGTTTCAGCTCCAGGGTGTTGACGACTTCTTCAAACCTTCCGTACTCAGAGGAGAAAACCAGATGTACTGTGAACACTGTGGCGACAAATCTGACGCTACCATAGTGAGTCATGAAGAAACGTCCATATGTGTGCACTGACTCTGGTGTTATGTCATTATAAAAGAGGATAATGTGTGTGTTTGGTGCAGACGTGTGTGTTGGAGCGACATCCAGAGGTTCTGGTTCTGCTGTTGAAGAGGTTTGAGTTCGACTACCGTTACATGTCGTTTGTGAAAATAAACTGTGCAGTGGACGTGCCCCTCAGACTCCAGATACCACAGGTACGCACTGAAAGGAGCAGTTTATTATAAGAGTTAAGTCGTATATTTAAGTAATGATTAATCAAAGCAGGTCTGGTGAAGAGTTTATGCAGACGTTAACGTAGAACGAGCCAGAATATGACTGCGTCCCATTTATTCCAATGTAGTTTCGAATGATCTATTTATGACCAGTTGAATAAAAAAAAAACAAAAAAAAAACACATTCACCTTTAAGTTCTACGTTCACCCAGCAGGTCTGAATACACTATTTGGATTTTCTGCTGAAGTCCAATTTTTTTGTACACAGCAAATATGGCAGTGTTAATTTAACACCATAAAGTGTGTATGTGTCCACACTGCGGTGTAAAATTAACTCCAGCAGGGAACAGACGTGGGGCTTGGTCAACAATGGTCACTGGGACAGGCACAGAAGGACGTCAAGACAGGAAGGGGTCAAACCAGCGAGGATGGTCAGTCAGGCAAAGCAGGGGTCAAAAGGCAGGCGGCAGGCAGGCAGGTCCAAAACACGGGAAACAGGTCAAACGCTAGAACAAACAGACTGAGAAATAACACTGGAAGGTTAAAGTGACACATAAGGTATTAAATAAGTGTTTATAAACCACAGCCTCAGGCTCTATTTTACACCTACAGGTCATCACTAATGGTTACACATCATCCTTCACCCTAAAAACCCTCAAAAATGCAATGTTTACATTCTCCAATGGACCGCTTTTTTCCACCTGAGTGCACTGCACGTGACCGAGAAACTTCAGAAAACACAGGTCACGTGACTTTGGACGGTGGTAAACCCCAGTGGATCATCCATCATGGTGGATTATTCTCTGATTGTATTGCCTTTCTTTCT